>JANJXV010001829.1:0-71110 GCA_024803745.1 Megascapheus bottae | reverse complement strand
TTCTGAGTTCACACACCTTCATTCTCTGACTTCACACACCTCCATTCTATGACTTCACAAACCTCCATTCTTACTTCACACACCTCCATTCTATGACTTCACACACCTCCATTCTGACTTAACACAGCTCCATTCTATGACTTTACACACCTCCATTCTGGGCCTTCACACACCTCCATTCTATGACTTAACACACCTTCATTCTTACTTCACAAACATTCATTCTATGAATTCACACACCTCCATTCTATGACTTCACACACCTCCATTCTATGACTTCACACACCTCCATTCTATGACTTCACACACCTCCATTCTGTGACTTCACACACCTCCATTCTGTGATCACACACCTCCCTCCATTCTGTGACTTCACACACCTCCAATCTGACTTCACACAGCTCCATTCTATGACTTCACACACCTCCATTCTGTGACTTCACACACCTCCATTCTATGACTTCATACACCTCCATTGTGACTTCACAGACCTCCATTCTATGAGTTCACACACCTCCATTCTGACTTAACACACCTCCATTCTATGACTTCACACACCTCCATTCTGACTTCACACACCTCCATTCTATGACTTCACACAACTCCATTTTGACTTCACACACCTCCATTCTGTGACTTCACACACCTCCATTCTGATTTCACACACCTCCATTCTATGACTTCACACAGCTCCATTCTGACTTCACACACCTCCATTCTATGACTTTGCACACCTCCATATATGACTTCACACAACTCCATTTTATGACTTCACAGACCTGCATTCTTTGACTTCATACACCTCCATTATATGACTTCACACACCAACATTCTATGACTTCACACACCTCCATCTATGACTTCACACAACTCCATTCTATGACTTCACACACCACCATACTTTGACTTCTTACACCTCCATTCTATGACTTCACACACGAACATTCTATGACTTCACCCACCTCCATTCTGTGACTTCACACATCTCCACTCTGACTTCACACACCTCCATTGTATGACTTCACACACCTCCATTCTATGAGTGCACACCCCTCCATTCTATTCCTTCACACGCCGCCATTCTATGACTTCACACACCTGCATTCTGACTTCACACACCTCCATTGTATGACTTCATACACCTCCATTCTATGACTTCACACACCAACATTCTATGACTTCACACACCTCCATTCTCTGACTTCACACATCTCCATTCTGACTTCACACACCTCCATTCTATGTCTTCATACACCTCCATTCTATGACTTCACACACCAACATTCTATGACTTCACACACCTCCATTCTGTGACCTCACACATCTCCATTGTGACTTCACCCACCTCTATGCTATGACTTCACACACCTCCATTGTGACTTCACACAACTCCATACTGTGACTTCACACAACTCCTTTCTGTGACTTCACACACCTCCATTCTATGACTTCATACATCTCCATTCTATGAGTTCACACACCTCCATTCTGACTTCACACACCTCCATTCTGACTTCACAAACATCAATTCTGTGACTTCACACACCTCCATTCTTTGACTTCACACACCTCCATTGTGAGTTCACACACCTCCTTTCTGACTTCACAAACATCAATTCTGTGACTTCACACACCTCCATTCTATGACTTCACACACCTCCATTCTGTGACTTCACACACCTCTATTCTGTGACTTCACACACCTCCATTCTGAGTTCACACACCTCCATTCTGTGACTTCACACACTTCCAATCTGACTTCACACAGCTCCATTCTATGACTTCACACACCTCCATTCTGTGACTTCACACACCTCCATTCTATGACTTCACAAACCTCCATTGTGACTTCACACACCTCCATTCTATGAGTTCACACACCTCCATTCTGACTTCACACACCTCCATTCTATGACTTCACAAACCTCCATTCTTACTTCACACACCTCCATTCTATGACTTCACACATTTCCATTCTGACTTCACACACCTCCATTCTGTGACTTCACACACCTCCATTCCATGACTTCCCACATCTCCATTCGATGACTTCACACACCTCCATTCTTTGACTTCACACACCTCCATTCTATGAGTTCACACACCTCCATTTGTGACTCTACACTCCACCTTTTTAATTTCACAAACCTCCATTCTATGATTTCACACACCTCCATTCTGTGACTTAACACACCTTTATTGTTTGACTTCACACACCTCCCTTCTTTGACTACACACACCTCCATTGCATGACTTCACACACCTCCATTCTATGGGTTCACACACCTCCATTCTATGAGTTCACACACCTCCATTTTGACTTCACACACCTCCATTCTATGACTTCACACACCTTCATTCTTACTTTAGAAACATCCATTCTATGACTTCACGCACCTCCATTTTATGACTTCATAAATCTCTATTCTGTGAATTCACACACCTCCATTCTGAGTTCACACACCTTCATTCTCTGACTTCACACACCTCCATTCTATGACTTAACACACCTCCATTCTATGACTTCACAGACCTCCATTCTGTGACTTCACACTCCTTTATTGTTTGACTTCACGCACATCCATTCTGTGACTTCACACACCTCTATTCTGTGACTTCACACACCTCCATTCTGTGACTTCACACACCTCCATTCTATGACTTCACACACCTCCATTCTGTGACTTCCCACACCTCCATTCTGGGAATTCACACACCTCCATTCTGAGTTCACACACCTCCATTCTGTGACTTAACACACCTTCATTCTGTGACTTCACACACCTTCATTCTATGACTTCACCCACCTCCATTCTATGACTTCACACACCTCCATTCTATGACATCACACGCCTCCATCCTTTGACTTCGCACACCTCCATTCTTTGACTTCACACACCTCCATTCTATGATTTCACACAGCTAAATTCTGACTTCACATCTCCATTTGTGACTTCACACTCCACAATTTTGACTTCACACACCTCCATTCTGTGACTTCACACACCTCCATTCTGTGACTTCACACACATCCATTTTGACTTCACACACTTCCATTCTGTGACTTCACACACCTCCATTCTGTGACTTCACACACATCCATTGTTTGACTTCACACACCTCCATTCTTTGACTTCCCACACCTCCATTCCATGACTTCACACACCTCCATTCTATGACTTCACAAACCTCCATTCTGAGTTCTCACACCTCCATTCTAACTTCACAAACATCAATTCTGTGACTTTACACACCTCCATTCTATGACTTCACACACCTCCATTCTATGAATTCACACACCTCCATTCTATGACTTCACACACTTTCATTCTTTGACTTCACACACCTCCATTCTTTGACTTCACATACCTCCATTGTGAGTTCACACACCTCCATTCTATGACATCACACACCTCCATTCTGACTTCACACAGCTCCCTTCTATGACTTTACACACCTCCATTCTGGGCCTTCACACACCTCCATTCTATGACTTAACACACCTTCATTCTTACTTCAGAAACATCCATTCTATGAATTCACACACCTCCATTCTATGACTTCACACACCTCCATTCTATGACTTCAAACACCTCCATTATGACTTCACCCACCTCCATTCTATGACCTCACACACCTCCATTCTATGACTTCACACACCTCCATTCTACGACTTCACACACCTCCATTCTGTGACTTCACACACCTCCATTCTATGAGTTCACACAACTGCATTGTAACTTCACACTCCTCCATTCTATGACTTCACACACCTCCATTCTGACTTCACACACCTCCATTCTTACTTCACAAACATCAGTTCTGTGACTTCACACACCTCCATTCTCTGACTTCACACACCTCCATTGTGAGTTCACACACCTCCATTCTGACTTCACAAACATCAATTCTGTGACTTCACACACCTCCATTCTATGACTTAACACAAATCCATTCTATGACTTCACACACCTCCATTCTATGATTCACACACCTCCATTCTGAGTTCACACACCTCCATGCTAACTTCACAAGCATCAATTCTGTGACTTCACACACCTCCATTCTATGACTTCACACACCTCCATTCTATGAATTCACACACCTCCATTCTATGACTTCCCACACCTCCATTCTATGACTTCACACACCTCCATTCTGTGACTTCACACACCTCCATTCCATGACTTCCCACACCTCCATTCTATGACTTCACACACCTCCATTCTGACTTCACTCAGCTCCATTCTATGACTTTACACACCTCCATTCTGGGCCTTCACACACCTCCATTCTATGACTTAACACACCTTCATTCTTACTTCACAAACATCCAATCTATGAATTCACACACCTCCATTCTATGACTTCACACACCTCCATTCTATGACTTCAAACACTTCCATTCTGTGACTTCACACACCTCAATTCTGTGACTTCACACACCTCCATTATGACTTCACACACCTCCATTCTATGACTTCACACACCTCCATTCTATGACTTCACACACCTCCATTCTATGAATTCACACACCTACATTCTATGACTCTAGACACTTTCATTCTTTGACTTCACACACCTCCATTCTGTGACTTCACACACCTCCATTCTATGACTTCACACAACTCCGTTATGTGACTTCACACACCTCCATTCTGTGACTTCACACACCACCATCGTTTGACTTCACACACCTCCGTTTTTGTACTTCACGCAACTCCATTCCATGACTTCACACATCTCCATTTTATGAGTTCACACACCTCCATTTTGACTTCACACACCTCCATTCTATGACTTCACACACCTTCATTCTACTTCAGAAACATCCATTCGATGACTTCACACACCTCCATTCTATGACTTCACAAACCTCCATTCTGTGACTTCACACACCTCCATTCTAAGTTCACACACCTCAATTCTGTGACTTCACAAACCTCAATTCTGGCTTCACACACCTCCATTCTATGACTTCACACCCTTCCATTCTATGACTTAACACACCTCCATTCTTTGATTTCACACACCTCCATTGTGAGTTCACACACCTCCATTCTGTGACTTCACTCACCTCCATTCTGTGACTTCACACACCTCCATTCTGTGACTTCACACACCTCCATTCTATGACTTCACACACCTCCATTCTATGACTTTACACACCTCAAGTCTATGACTTCACACACCTCCATTCTATGACTTCACACACCTCCATTCTGTGACTTCACACATCTCCATTCTATGAGGTCACACACCTGCATTATGACTTCACACACCTCCTTTCTATGACTTCACACACCACCATTCTGACTTCACACACCTCCATTCTGACTTCACAAACATCAATTCTGTGACTTCAGACACCTCCATTCTTTGAATTCACACACCTCCATTGTGACTTCACACACCTGCATTCTGACTTCACAAACATCAATTCGGTGACTTCACACACCTCCATTGTATGATTTCACACGCCTCCATTCTATGACTTCACACACCTCCATTCTATGACTTCACAAACCTCCATTCCGACTCACACACCTCCATTCTGACTTCACAAACATCAATTCTGTGACTTCACACACCTCCATTCTATGACTTCACACACCTCCATTCTATGACTTCACACACCTCCATTCTATGACTTCACACACTTCCATTCTTTGACTTCACACACCTCCATTCTTTGACTTCACACACCTCCATTGTTAGTTCACACACCTCCATTCTATGACTTCACACACCTCCATTCTGACATCACACAGCTCCATTCTATGACTTCACACACCGCCATTCTGTGACTTCTCACACCTCCATTCTATGACTTAACACACCTTCATTCTTACTTCACAAACATCCATTTTATGACTTCACACACCTCCATTCTATGACTTCAAAAACCTCAATTCTGTGACTCCACACACCTCCATTCTGTGACTTCAAACCCCTACATTATGACTTCACACACCTCTATTCTATGACTTCACACACCTCCATTTTATGACTTCACACACCTCCATTCTGTGACTTCACATACCTCCATTCTGAGTTCACACACCTCCATCTGTGACTTCACACACCTCCAATCTGACTTCACACAGCTCCATTCTATGACTTCACACACCTTGATTCTGTGACTTCACACACCTGCATTCTATGACTTCACACACCTCCACTGTGACTTCACACACCTCCAATCTATGAGTTCACACACCTCCATTCTGACTTCACACACCTCCATTCTATGACTTCACACATCTCCATTCTGACTTCACACACCTCCATTCTGTGACTTCACACACCTCCATTCCATGACTTCTCACACCTCCATTCGATGACTTCACACACCTCCATTCTTTGACTTCACACACCTCCACTCTATGAGTTAACAAACCTCCATTTGTGACACTACACACCACCTTTTTGACTTCACAAACCTCCATTCTGTGACTTCACACACCTGCATTCCATGACTTCCCACACCTCCATTCTATGAGTTCACACACCTCCATTCTATGAGTTCACACACCTCCATTTTGACTTCACACACCTCCATTCTATGACTTCACATACCTTCATTCTTACTTCAGAAACATCCATTCTATGACTTCACGCACCTCCGTTCTATGACTTCACAAATCTCCGTTCTGTGATTTCACACACCTCCATTCTGACTTCACAAACATCAATTCTGTGACTTCACGCACCTCCATTCTGACTTCACACACCTCCATTCTATGACTTCACACATCTACATTCTGACTTCACACACCTCCATTCTGTGACTTCACACACCTCCATTCCATGACTTCACACACCTCCATTCTATGACTTCACAAATCTCCATTCTGTGACTTCACACACCTCCATTCTGAGTTCACACACCTCCATTCTCTGACTTCACACACCTCCATTCTGTGACTTAACACACCTCCATTCTATGACTTCCAGACCTCCATTCTGTGACTTCACACTCCTTTATTTTTGACTACACACACCTCCATTCTATGACTTCACACACCTCCATTGTGAGTTCACACACCTCCATTCTGTGACTTCACACACCTCCATTCTATGACTTCACACAACTCCATTATGTGACTTCACACACCTCCGTTCTGTGACTTCACACACCTTTATTCTTTGACTTCACACACCTCTATTTTTTGACTTCACGCACCTCCATTCCATGACTTCCCACACCTCCATTCTATGAGTTCACACAACTCCATTCTATGAGTTCACACACCTCCATTTTGACTTCACACACCTCCATTCTATGACTTCACACACCTTCATTCTTACTTCAGAAACATCCATTCTATGACTTCACGAACCTCTGTTCTATGACTTCACAAATCTCCGTTCTGTGACTTCACACACCTACATTCTGACTTCACAAACATCAATTCTGTGACTTCACGCACCTGCATTCTGACTTCACACACCTCCATTCTATGACTTCACACATCTACATTCTGACTTCACACACCTCCATTCTGTGACTTCACACACCTCCATTCCATGACTTCACACACCTCCATTCTATGACTTCACAAATCTCCATTCTGTGACTTCACACACCTCCATTCTGAGTTCACACACCTCCATTCTCTGATTTCACACACCTCCATTCTGTGACTTAACACACCTCCATTCTATGACTTCCAGACCTCCATTCTGTGACTTCACACTCCTTTATTTTTTGACTACACACACCTCCATTCTATGACTTCACACACCTCCATTCTGACTTCACTCAGCTCCATTCTATGACTTTACACACCTCCATTCTGGGCCTTCACACACCTCCATTCTATGACTTAACACACCTTCATTCTTACTTCACAAACACCCAATCTATGAATTCACACACCTCCATTCTATGACTTCACACACCTCCATTCTATGACTTCAAACACTTCCATTCTGTGACTTCACACACCTCAATTCTGTGACTTCACACACCTCCATTATGACTTCACACACCTCCATTCTATGACTTCACACACCTCCATTCTATGACTTCACACACCTCCATTCTATGAATTCACACACCTACATTCTATGACTTTAGACACTTTCATTCTTTGACTTCACACACCTCCATTCTGTGACTTCACACACCTCCATTCTATGACTTCACACAACTCCGTTATGTGACTTCACACACCTCCATTCTGTGACTTCACACACCACCATCGTTGGACTTCACACACCTCCGTTTTTGGACTTCACGCACCTCCATTCCATGACTTCACACATCTCCATTTTATGAGTTCACACACCTCCATTTTGACTTCACACACCTCCATTCTATGACTTCACACACCTTCATTCTACTTCAGAAACATCCATTCGATGACTTCACACACCTCCATTCTATGACTTCACAAACCTCCATTCTGTGACTTCACACACCTCCATTCTAAGTTCACACACCTCAATTCTGTGACTTCACAAACCTGAATTCTGGCTTCACACACCTCCATTCTATGACTTCACACCCTTCCATTCTATGACTTCACACACCTCCATTCTTTGATTTCACACACCTCCACTGTGAGTTCACACACCTCCATTCTGTGACTTCACTCACCTCCATTCTGTGACTTCACACACCTCCATTCTGTGACTTCACACACCTCCATTCTATGACTTCACACACCTCCATTCTATGACTTTACACACCTCAAGTCTATGACTTCACACACCTCCATTCTATGACTTCACACACCTCCATTCTGTGACTTCACACATCTCCATTCTATGAGGTCACACACCTGCATTATGACTTCACACACCTCCTTTCTATGACTTCACACACCACCATTCTGACTTCACACACCTCCATTCTGACTTCACAAACATCAATTCTGTGACTTCAGACACCTCCATTCTTTGAATTCACACACCTCCATTGTGACTTCACACACCTGCATTCTGACTTCACAAACATCAATTCGGTGACTTCACACACCTCCATTGTATGATTTCACACGCCTCCATTCTATGACTTCACACACCTCCATTCTATGACTTCACAAACCTCCATTCCGACTCACACACCTCCATTCTGACTTCACAAACATCAATTCTGTGAATTCACACACCTCCATTCTATGACTTCACACACCTCCATTCTATGACTTCACACACCTCCATTCTATGACTTCACACACTTCCATTCTTTGACTTCACACACCTCCATTCTTTGACTTCACACACCTCCATTGTTAGTTCACACACCTCCATTCTATGACTTCACACACCTCCATTCTGACATCACACAGCTCCATTCTATGACTTCACACACCTCCATTCTTTGACTTCTCACACCTCCATTCTATGACTTAACACACCTTCATTCTTACTTCACAAACATCCATTTTATGACTTCACACACCTCCATTCTATGACTTCAAAAACCTCAATTCTGTGACTCCACACACCTCCATTCTGTGACTTCAAACCCCTACATTATGACTTCACACACCTCTATTCTATGACTTCACACACCTCCATTTTATGACTTCACACACCTCCATTCTGTGACTTCACATACCTCCATTCTGAGTTCACACACCTCCATCTGTGACTTCACACACCTCCAATCTGACTTCACACAGCTCCATTCTATGACTTCACACACCTCGATTCTGTGACTTCACACACCTGCATTCTATGACTTCACACACCTCCACTGTGACTTCACACACCTCCAATCTATGAGTTCACACACCTCCATTCTGACTTCACACACCTCCATTCTATGACTTCACACATCTCCATTCTGACTTCACACACCTCCATTCTGTGACTTCACACACCTCCATTCCATGACTTCTCACACCTCCATTCGATGACTTCACACACCTGCATTCTTTGACTTCACACACCTCCACTCTATGAGTTAACAAACCTCCATTTGTGACACTACACACCACCTTTTTGACTTCACAAACCTCCATTCTGTGATTTCACACACCTCCATTCTGTGACTTCACACAACTTTATTGTTTGACTTCACACACCTCTATTTTTTGACTTCACGCACCTCCATTCCATGACTTCCCACACCTCCATTCTATGAGTTCACACACCTCCATTCTATGAGTTCACACACCTCCATTTTGACTTCACACACCTCCATTCTATGACTTCACATACCTTCATTCTTACTTCAGAAACATCCATTCTATGACTTCACGCACCTCCGTTCTATGACTTCACAAATCTCCGTTCTGTGACTTCACACACCTCCATTCTGACTTCACAAACATCAATTCTGTGACTTCACGCACCTCCATTCTGACTTCACACACCTCCATTCTATGACTTCACACATCTACATTCTGACTTCACACACCTCCATTCTGTGACTTCACACACCTCCATTCCATGACTTCACACACCTCCATTCTATGACTTCACAAATCTCCATTCTGTGACTTCACACACCTCCATTCTGAGTTCACACACCTCCATTCTCTGACTTCACACACCTCCATTCTATGACTTAACACACCTCCATTCTATGACTTCCAGACCTCCATTCTGTGACTTCACACTCCTTTATTTTTGACTACACACACCTCCATTCTATGACTTCACACACCTCCATTGTGAGTTCACACACCTCCATTCTGTGACTTCACACACCTCCATTCTCTGACTTCACACACCTCCATTCTATGACTTCACACAACTCCATTATGTGACTTCACACACCACCGTTCTGTGACTTCACACACCTTTATTCTTTGACTTCACACACCTCTATTTTTTGACTTCACGCACCTCCATTCCATGACTTCCCACACCTCCATTCTATGAGTTCACACACCTCCATTCTATGAGTTCACACACCTCCATTTTGACTTCACACACCTCCATTCTATGACTTCACACACCTTCATTCTTACTTCAGAAACATCCATTCTATGACTTCACGAACCTCCGTTCTATGACTTCACAAATCTCCGTTCTGTGACTTCACACACCTCCATTCTGACTTCACAAACATCAATTCTGTGACTTCACGCACCTCCATTCTGACTTCACTCAGCTCCATTCTATGACTTTACACACCTCCATTCTGGGCCTTCACACACCTCCATTCTATGACTTAACACACCTTCATTCTTACTTCACAAACACCCAATCTATGAATTCACACACCTCCATTCTATGACTTCACACACCTCCATTCTATGACTTCAAACACTTCCATTCTGTGACTTCACACACCTCAATTCTGTGACTTCACACACCTCCATTATGACTTCACACACCTCCATTCTATGACTTCACACACCTCCATTCTATGACTTCACACACCTCCATTCTATGAATTCACACACCTACATTCTATGACTTTAGACACTTTCATTCTTTGACTTCACACACCTCCATTCTGTGACTTCACACACCTCCATTCTATGACTTCACACAACTCCGTTATGTGACTTCACACACCTCCATTCTGTGACTTCACACACCAGCATCGTTGGACTTCACACACCTTCGTTTTTGGACTTCACGCACCTCCATTCCATGACTTCACACATCTCCATTTTATGAGTTCACACACCTCCATTTTGACTTCACACACCTCCATTCTATGACTTCACACACCTTCATTCTACTTCAGAAACATCCATTCGATGACTTCACACACCTCCATTCTATGACTTCACAAACCTCCATTCTGTGACTTCACACACCTCCATTCTAAGTTCACACACCTCAATTCTGTGACTTCACAAACCTCAATTCTGGCTTCACACACCTCCATTCTATGACTTCACACCCTTCCATTCTATGACTTCACACACCTCCATTCTTTGATTTCACACACCT
Source organism: Megascapheus bottae (assembly GCA_024803745.1). Lineage (NCBI taxonomy): Eukaryota > Metazoa > Chordata > Mammalia > Rodentia > Geomyidae > Megascapheus > Megascapheus bottae. The sequence continues at coordinate 59,242 of JANJXV010001829.1, read as the reverse complement.
CCATTGTGAGTTCACACACCTCCATTCTGTGACTTCACTCACCTCCATTCTGTGACTTCACACACCTCCATTCTGTGACTTCACACACCTCCATTCTATGACTTCACACACCTCCATTCTATGACTTTACACACCTCAAGTCTATGACTTCACACACCTCCATTCTATGACTTCACACACCTCCATTCTGTGACTTCACACATCTCCATTCTATGAGGTCACACACCTGCATTATGACTTCACACACCTCCTTTCTATGACTTCACACACCACCATTCTGACTTCACACACCTCCATTCTGACTTCACAAACATCAATTCTGTGACTTCAGACACCTCCATTCTTTGAATTCACACACCTCCATTGTGACTTCACACACCTGCATTCTGACTTCACAAACATCAATTCGGTGACTTCACACACCTCCATTGTATGATTTCACACGCCTCCATTCTATGACTTCACACACCTCCATTCTATGACTTCACAAACCTCCATTCCGACTCACACACCTCCATTCTGACTTCACAATCATCAATTCTGTGACTTCACACACCTCCATTCTATGACTTCACACACCTCCATTCTATGACTTCACACACCTCCATTCTATGACTTCACACACTTCCATTCTTTGACTTCACACACCTCCATTCTTTGACTTCACACACCTCCATTGTTAGTTCACACACCTCCATTCTATGACTTCACACACCTCCATTCTGACATCACACAGCTCCATTCTATGACTTCACACACCTCCATTCTGACATCACACACCTCCATTCTATGACTTAACACACCTTCATTCTTACTTCACAAACATCCATTTTATGACTTCACACACCTCCATTCTATGACTTCAAAAACCTCAGTTCTGTGACTCCACACACCTCCATTCTGTGACTTCAAACCCCTACATTATGACTTCACACACCTCTATTCTATGACTTCACACACCTCCATTTTATGACTTCACACACCTCCATTCTGTGACTTCACATACCTCCATTCTGAGTTCACACACCTCCATCTGTGACTTCACACACCTCCAATCTGACTTCACACAGCTCCATTCTATGACTTCACACACCTCGATTCTGTGACTTCACACACCTGCATTCTATGACTTCACACACCTCCACTGTGACTTCACACACCTCCAATCTATGAGTTCACACACCTCCATTCTGACTTCACACACCTCCATTCTATGACTTCACACATCTCCATTCTGACTTCACACACCTCCATTCTGTGACTTCACACACCTCCATTCCATGACTTCTCACACCTCCATTCGATGACTTCACACACCTCCATTCTTTGACTTCACACACCTCCACTCTATGAGTTAACAAACCTCCATTTGTGACACTACACACCACCTTTTTGACTTCACAAACCTCCATTCTGTGATTTCACACACCTCCATTCTGTGACTTCACACAACTTTATTGTTTGACTTCACACACCTCTATTTTTTGACTTCACGCACCTCCATTCCATGACTTCCCACACCTCCATTCTATGAGTTCACACACCTCCATTCTATGAGTTCACATACCTTCATTCTTACTTCAGAAACATCCATTCTATGACTTCACGCACCTCCGTTCTATGACTTCACAAATCTCCGTTCTGTGACTTCACACACCTCCATTCTGACTTCACAAACATCAATTCTGTGACTTCACGCACCTCCATTCTGACTTCACACACCTCCATTCTATGACTTCACACATCTACATTCTGACTTCACACACCTCCATTCTGTGACTTCACACACCTCCATTCCATGACTTCACACACCTCCATTCTATGACTTCACAAATCTCCATTCTGTGACTTCACACACCTCCATTCTGAGTTCACACACCTCCATTCTCTGACTTCACACACATCCATTCTGTGACTTAACACACCTCCATTCTATGACTTCCAGACCTCCATTCTGTGACTTCACACTCCTTTATTTTTGACTACACACACCTCCATTCTATGACTTCACACACCTCCATTGTGAGTTCACACACCTCCATTCTGTGACTTCACACACCTCCATTCTGTGACTTCACACACCTCCATTCTATGACTTCACACAACTCCATTATGTGACTTCACACACCTCCGTTCTGTGACTTCACACACCACCATTGTTTGACTTCACACACCTCCATTTTTGGACTTCACGCACCTCCATTCCATAACTTCACACATCTCCATTTTATGAGTTCACACACATTCATTCTACTTCAGAAACATCCATTCTATGACTTCACACACCTACATTCTATGACTTCACAAACCTCCATTCTGTGACTTCACACACCTCCATTCTGAGTTCACACACCTCAATTCTGTGACTTCACAAACCTCAATTCTGGCTTCACACACCTCCATTCTATGACTTCACACACTTCCATTCTATGACTTCACACACCTCCATTCTTTGACTTCACACACCTCCATTGTGAGTTCACACACCTCCATTCTGTGACTTCACACACCTCCATTCTGTGACTTCACACACCTCCATTCTGTGACTTCACACACCTCCATTCTATGACTTCACACACCTCCATTCTATGACTTTACACACCTCAAGTCTATGACTTCACACACCTCCATTCTATGACTTCACACACCTCCATTCTGTGACTTCACACATCTCCATTCTATGAGGTCACACACCTGCATTATGACATCACACACCTCCTTTATATGACTTCACACACCTCCATTCTGACTTCACACACCTCCATTCTGACTTCACAAACATCAATTCGGTGACTTCACACACCTCCATTGTATGATTACACACGCCTCCATTCTATGACTTCACACACCTCCATTCTATGACTTCACAAACCTCCATTCTGACTTCACACACCTCCATTCTGAGTTCACAAACATCAATTCCGTGACTTCACACACCTCCATTCTATGACTTCACACACCTCCATTCTTTGACTTCACACACCTCCATTGTGAGTTCACACACCTCCATTCTGTGACTTCACACACCTCCATTCTGAATTCACACACCTCCATTCTGTGACTTAACACACCTTCATTCTGTGACTTCACACACCTTCATTCTATGACTTCAAACACCTCCATTCTGTTACTTCACACAGCTCAATTCTGTGACTTCACACACCTACATTATGACTTCACACACCTCCATTCTATGACTTCACACACCTCCATTCGATGACTTCACACACCTCCATTCTGTGACTTCACACACCTCCATTCTATGACTTCACACACCTCCATTCTGTGACTTCACACATCTCCATTCTATGAGGTCACACACCTGCATTATGACTTCACACACCTCCTTTCTATGACTTCACACACCACCATTCTGACTTCACACACCTCCATTCTGACTTCACAAACATCAATTCTGTGACTTCACACACCTCCATTCTTTGAATTCACACACCTCCATTGTGACTTCACACACCTGCATTCTGACTTCACAAACATCAATTCGGTGACTTCACACACCTCCATTGTATGATTTCACACGCCTCCATTCTATGACTTCTCAGACCTCCATTCTATGACTTCACAAACCTCCATTCCGACTTCACACACCTCCATTCTGACTTCACAAACATCAATTCTGTGACTTCACACACCTCCATTCTATGACTTCACACACCTCCATTCTATGACTTCACACACCTCCATTCTATGACTTCACACACTTCCATTCTTTGACTTCACACACCTCCATTCTTTGACTTCACACACCTCCATTGTTAGTTCACACACCTCCATTCTATGACTTCACACACCTCCATTCTGACATCACACAGCTCCATTCTATGACTTCACACACCTCCATTCTGTGACTTCTCACAACTCCATTCTATGACTTAACACACCTTCATTCTTACTTCACAAACATCCATTTTATGACTTCACACACCTCCATTCTATGACTTCAAAAACCTCAATTCTGTGACTCCACACACCTCCATTCTGTGACTTCACACCCCTACATTATGACTTCACACACCTCCATTCTATGACTTCACACACCTCCATTTTATGACTTCACACACCTCCATTCTGTGACTTCACATACCTCCATTCTGAGTTCACACACCTCCACTCTGTGACTTCACACACCTCCAATCTGACTTCACACAGCTCCATTCTATGACTTCACACACCTCGATTCTGTGACTTCACACACCTGCATTCTATGACTTCACACACCTCCACTGTGACTTCACACACCTCCAATCTATGAGTTCACACACCTCCATTCTGACTTCACACACCTCCATTCTATGACTTCACACATCTCCATTCTGACTTCACACACCTCCATTCTGTGACTTCACACACCTCCATTCCATGACTTCCCACACCTCCATTCGATGACTTCACACACCTCCATTCTTTGACTTCACACACCTCCACTCTATGAGTTAACAAACCTCCATTTGTGACACTACACACCACCTTTTTGACTTCACAAACCTCCATTCTGTGATTTCACACACCTCCATTCTGTGACTTCACACACCTTTATTTTTTGACTTCACACACCTCTATTCTTTGACTTCACGCACCTCCATTCCATGACTTCCCACACCTCCATTCTATGAGTTCACACACCTCCATTCTATGAGTTCACACACCTCCATTTTGACTTCACACACCTCCATTCTATGACTTCACACACCTTCATTCTTACTTCAGAAACATCCATTCTATGACTTCGCGCACCTCCGTTCTATGACTTCACAAATCTCCGTTCTGTGACTTCACACACCTCCATTCTGACTTCACAAACATCAATTCTGTGACTTCACGCACCTCCATTCTGACTTCACACACCTCCATTCTATGACTTCACACATCTACATTCTGACTTCACACACCTCCATTCTGTGATTTCACACACCTCCATTCCATGACTTCACACACCTCCATTCTATGACTTCACAAATCTCCATTCTGTGACTTCACACACCTCCATTCTGAGTTCACACACCTCCATTCTCTGACTTCACACACCTCCATTCTGTGACTTAACACACCTCCATTCTATGACTTCCAGACCTCCATTCTGTGACTTCACACTCCTTTATTTTTTGACCACACACACCTCCATTCTATGACTTCACACACCTCCATTGTGAGTTCACACACCTCCATTCTGTGACTTCACACACCTCCATTCTCTGACTTCACACACCTCCTTTCTATGACTTCACACAACTCCATTATGTGACTTCACACACCTCCGTTCTGTGACTTCACACACCTTTATTGTTTGACTTCACACACCTCTATTTTTTGACTTCACGCACCTCCATTCCATGACTTCCCACACCTCCATTCTATGAGTTCACACACCTCCATTCTATGAATTCACACACCTCCATTTTGACTTCACACACCTCCATTCTATGACTTCACACACCTTCATTCTTACTTCAGAAACATCCATTCTATGACTTCACGAACCTCCGTTCTATGACTTCACAAATCTCCGTTCTGTGACTTCACACACCTCCATTCTGACTTCACAAACATCAATTCTGTGACTTCACGCACCTCCATTCTGACTTCACACACCTCCATTCTATGACTTCACACATCTACATTCTGACTTCACACACCTCCATTCTGTGACTTCACACACCTCCATTCCATGACTTCACACACCTCCATTCTATGAGTTCACAAATCTCCATTCTGTGACTTCACACACCTCCATTCTGAGTTCACACACCTCCATTCTCTGACTTCACACACCTCCATTCTGTGACTTAACACACCTCCATTCTATGACTTCCAGACCTCCATTCTGTGACTTCACACTCCTTTATTTTTTGACCACACACACCTCCATTCTATGACTTCACACACCTCCATTGTGAGTTCACACACCTCCATTCTGTGACTTCACACACCTCCATTCTCTGACTTCACACACCTCCTTTCTATGACTTCACACAACTCCATTTTGTGACTTCACACACCTCCGTTCTGTGACTTCACACACCTTTATAGTTTGACTTCACACACCTCTATTTTTTGACTTCACGCACCTCCATTCCATGACTTCCCACACCTCCATTCTATGAGTTCACACACCTCCATTCTATGAATTCACACACCTCCATTTTGACTTCACACACCTCCATTCTATGACTTCACACACCTTCATTCTATGACTTCACACATCTACATTCTGACTTCACACACCTCCATTCTGTGACTTCACACACCTCCATTCCATGACTTCACACACCTCCATTCTATGAGTTCACAAATCTCCATTCTGTGACTTCACACACCTCCATTCTGAGTTCACACACCTCCATTCTCTGACTTCACACACCTCCATTCTGTGACTTAACACACCTCCATTCTATGACTTCCAGACCTCCATTCTGTGACTTCACACTCCATTATTTTTTGACTACACACACCTCCATTCTATGACTTCACACACCTCCATTGTGAGTTCACACACCTCCATTCTGTGACTTCACACACCTCCATTCTGTGACTTCACACACCTCCATTCTATGACTTCACACAACTCCATTATGTGACTTCACACACCTCCGTTCTGTGACTTCACACACCACCATTGTTTGACTTCACACACCTCCATTTTTGGACTTCACGCACCTCCATTCCATGACTTCACACATCTCCATGTTATGAGTTCACACACCTCCATTTTGACTTCACACACCTCCATTCTATGACTTCACACACCTTCATTCTACTTCAGAAACATCCATTCTATGACTTCACACACCTACATTCTATGACTTCACAAACCTCCATTCTGTGACTTCACACACCTCCATTCTGAGTTCACACACCTCAATTCTGTGACTTCACAAACCTCAATTCTGGCTTCACACACCTCCATTCTATGACTTCACACAGCTCCATTCTATGACTTCACACACCTCGATTCTGTGACTTCACACACCTGCATTCTATGACTTCACACACCTCCACTGTGACTTCACACACCTCCAATCTATGAGTTCACACACCTCCATTCTGACTTCACACACCTCCATTCTATGACTTCACACATCTCCATTCTGACTTCACACACCTCCATTCTGTGACTTCACACACCTCCATTCCATGACTTCCCACACCTCCATTCGATGACTTCACACACCTCCATTCTTTGACTTCACACACCTCCACTCTATGAGTTAACAAACCTCCATTTGTGACACTACACACCACCTTTTTGACTTCACAAACCTCCATTCTGTGATTTCACACACCTCCATTCTGTGACTTCACACACCTTTATTTTTTGACTTCACACACCTCTATTTTTTGACTTCACGCACCTCCATTCCATGACTTCCCACACCTCCATTCTATGACTTCACAAATCTCCATTCTGTGACTTCACACACCTCCATTCTGAGTTCACACACCTCCATTCTCTGACTTCACACACCTCCATTCTGTGACTTAACACACCTCCATTCTATGACTTCCAGACCTCCATTCTGTGACTTCACACTCCTTTATTTTTTGACCACACACACCTCCATTCTATGACTTCACACACCTCCATTGTGAGTTCACACACCTCCATTCTGTGACTTCACACACCTCCATTCTCTGACTTCACACACCTCCTTTCTATGACTTCACACAACTCCATTATGTGACTTCACACACCTCCGTTCTGTGACTTCACACACCTTTATTGTTTGACTTCACACACCTCTATTTTTTGACTTCACGCACCTCCATTCCATGACTTCCCACACCTCCATTCTATGAGTTCACACACCTCCATTCTATGAATTCACACACCTCCATTTTGACTTCACACACCTCCATTCTATGACTTCACACACCTTCATTCTTACTTCAGAAACATCCATTCTATGACTTCACGAACCTCCGTTCTATGACTTCACAAATCTCCGTTCTGTGACTTCACACACCTCCATTCTGACTTCACAAACATCAATTCTGTGACTTCACGCACCTCCATTCTGACTTCACACACCTCCATTCTATGACTTCACACATCTACATTCTGACTTCACACACCTCCATTCTGTGACTTCACACACCTCCATTCCATGACTTCACACACCTCCATTCTATGAGTTCACAAATCTCCATTCTGTGACTTCACACACCTCCATTCTGAGTTCACACACCTCCATTCTCTGACTTCACACACCTCCATTCTGTGACTTAACACACCTCCATTCTATGACTTCCAGACCTCCATTCTGTGACTTCACACTCCTTTATTTTTTGACCACACACACCTCCATTCTATGACTTCACACACCTCCATTGTGAGTTCACACACCTCCATTCTGTGACTTCACACACCTCCATTCTCTGACTTCACACACCTCCTTTCTATGACTTCACACAACTCCATTATGTGACTTCACACACCTCCGTTCTGTGACTTCACACACCTTTATAGTTTGACTTCACACACCTCTATTTTTTGACTTCACGCACCTCCATTCCATGACTTCCCACACCTCCATTCTATGAGTTCACACACCTCCATTCTATGAATTCACACACCTCCATTTTGACTTCACACACCTCCATTCTATGACTTCACACACCTTCATTCTTACTTCAGAAACATCCATTCTATGACTTCACGAACCTCCGTTCTATGACTTCACAAATCTCCTTTCTGTGACTTCACACACCTCCATTCTGACTTCACAAACATCAATTCTGTGACTTCACGCACCTCCATTCTGACTTCACACACCTCCATTCTATGACTTCACACATCTACATTCTGACTTCACACACCTCCATTCTGTGACTTCACACACCTCCATTCCATGACTTCACACACCTCCATTCTATGAGTTCACAAATTTCCATTCTGTGACTTCACACACCTCCATTCTGAGTTCACACACCTCCATTCTCTGACTTCACACACCTCCATTCTGTGACTTAACACACCTCCATTCTATGACTTCCAGACCTCCATTCTGTGACTTCACACTCCATTATTTTTTGACTACACACACCTCCATTCTATGACTTCACACACCTCCATTGTGAGTTCACACACCTCCATTCTGTGACTTCACACACCTCCATTCTGTGACTTCACACACCTCCATTCTATGACTTCACACAACTCCATTATGTGACTTCACACACCTCCGTTCTGTGACTTCACACACCACCATTGTTTGACTTCACACACCTCCATTTTTGGACTTCACGCACCTCCATTCCATGACTTCACACATCTCCATTTTATGAGTTCACACACCTCCATTTTGACTTCACACACCTCCATTCTATGACTTCACACACCTTCATTCTACTTCAGAAACATCCATTCTATGACTTCACACACCTACATTCTATGACTTCACAAACCTCCATTCTGTGACTTCACACACCTCCATTCTGAGTTCACACACCTCAATTCTGTGACTTCACAAACCTCAATTCTGGCTTCACACACCTCCATTCTATGACTTCACACAGCTCCATTCTATGACTTCACACACCTCGATTCTGTGACTTCACACACCTGCATTCTATGACTTCACACACCTCCACTGTGACTTCACACACCTCCAATCTATGAGTTCACACACCTCCATTCTGACTTCACACACCTCCATTCTATGACTTCACACATCTCCATTCTGACTTCACACACCTCCATTCTGTGACTTCACACACCTCCATTCCATGACTTCCCACACCTCCATTCGATGACTTCACACACCTCCATTCTTTGACTTCACACACCTCCACTCTATGAGTTAACAAACCTCCATTTGTGACACTACACACCACCTTTTTGACTTCACAAACCTCCATTCTGTGATTTCACACACCTCCATTCTGTGACTTCACACACCTTTATTTTTTGACTTCACACACCTCTATTTTTTGACTTCACGCACCTCCATTCCATGACTTCCCACACCTCCATTCTATGAGTTCACACACCTCCATTCTATGAGTTCACACACCTCCATTTTGACTTCACACACCTCCATTCTATGACTTCACACACCTTCATTCTTACTTCAGAAACATCCATTCTATGACTTCACGCACCTCCGTTCTATGACTTCACAAATCTCCGTTCTGTGACTTCACACACCTCCATTCTGACTTCACAAACATCAATTCTGTGACTTCACGCACCTCCATTCTGACTTCACACACTTCCATTCTATGACTTCACACATCTACATTCTGACTTCACACACATCCATTCTGTGACTTCACACACCTCCATTCCATGACTTCACACACCTCCATTCTATGACTTCACAAATCTCCATTCTGTGACTTCACACACCTCCATTCTGAGTTCACACACCTCCATTCTCTGACTTCACACACCTCCATTCTGTGACTTAACACACCTCCATTCTATGACTTCCAGACCTCCATTCTGTGACTTCACACTCCTTTATTTTTTGACCACACACACCTCCATTCTATGACTTCACACACCTCCATTGTGAGTTCACACACCTCCATTCTGTGACTTCACACACCTCCATTCTCTGACTTCACACACCTCCTTTCTATGACTTCACACAACTCCATTATGTGACTTCACACACCTCCGTTCTGTGACTTCACACACCTTTATAGTTTGACTTCACACACCTCTATTTTTTGACTTCACGCACCTCCATTCCATGACTTCCCACACCTCCATTCTATGAGTTCACACACCTCCATTCTATGAATTCACACACCTCCATTTTGACTTCACACACCTCCATTCTATGACTTCACACACCTTCATTCTTACTTCAGAAACATCCATTCTATGACTTCACGAACCTCCGTTCTATGACTTCACAAATCTCCGTTCTGTGACTTCACACACCTCCATTCTGACTTCACAAACATCAATTCTGTGACTTCACGCACCTCCATTCTGACTTCACACACCTCCATTCTATGACTTCACACATCTACATTCTGACTTCACACACCTCCATTCTGTGACTTCACACACCTCCATTCCATGACTTCACACACCTCCATTCTATGAGTTCACAAATCTCCATTCTGTGACTTCACACACCTCCATTCTGAGTTCACACACCTCCATTCTCTGACTTCACACACCTCCATTCTGTGACTTAACACACCTCCATTCTATGACTTCCAGACCTCCATTCTGTGACTTCACACTCCATTATTTTTTGACTACACACACCTCCATTCTATGACTTCACACACCTCCATTGTGAGTTCACACACCTCCATTCTGTGACTTCACACACCTCCATTCTGTGACTTCACACACCTCCATTCTATGACTTCACACAACTCCATTATGTGACTTCACACACCTCCGTTCTGTGACTTCACACACCACCATTGTTTGACTTCACACACCTCCATTTTTGGACTTCACGCACCTCCATTCCATGACTTCACACATCTCCATGTTATGAGTTCACACACCTCCATTTTGACTTCACACACCTCCATTCTATGACTTCACACACCTTCATTCTACTTCAGAAACATCCATTCTATGACTTCACACACCTACATTCTATGACTTCACAAACCTCGATTCTGTGACTTCACACACCTCCATTCTGAGTTCACACACCTCAATTCTGTGACTTCACAAACCTCAATTCTGGCTTCACACACCTCCATTCTATGACTTCACACAGCTCCATTCTATGACTTCACACACCTCGATTCTGTGACTTCACACACCTGCATTCTATGACTTCACACACCTCCACTGTGACTTCACACACCTCCAATCTATGAGTTCACACACCTCCATTCTGACTTCACACACCTCCATTCTATGACTTCACACATCTCCATTCTGACTTCACACACCTCCATTCTGTGACTTCACACACCTCCATTCCATGACTTCCCACACCTCCATTCGATGACTTCACACACCTCCATTCTTTGACTTCACACACCTCCACTCTATGAGTTAACAAACCTCCATTTGTGACACTACACACCACCTTTTTGACTTCACAAACCTCCATTCTGTGATTTCACACACCTCCATTCTGTGACTTCACACACCTTTATTTTTTGACTTCACACACCTCTATTTTTTGACTTCACGCACCTCCATTCCATGACTTCCCACACCTCCATTCTATGACTTCACAAATCTCCATTCTGTGACTTCACACACCTCCATTCTGAGTTCACACACCTCCATTCTCTGACTTCACACACCTCCATTCTGTGACTTAACACACCTCCATTCTATGACTTCCAGACCTCCATTCTGTGACTTCACACTCCTTTATTTTTTGACCACACACACCTCCATTCTATGACTTCACACACCTCCATTGTGAGTTCACACACCTCCATTCTGTGACTTCACACACCTCCATTCTCTGACTTCACACACCTCCTTTCTATGACTTCACACAACTCCATTATGTGACTTCACACACCTCCGTTCTGTGACTTCACACACCTTTATTGTTTGACTTCACACACCTCTATTTTTTGACTTCACGCACCTCCATTCCATGACTTCCCACACCTCCATTCTATGAGTTCACACACCTCCATTCTATGAATTCACACACCTCCATTTTGACTTCACACACCTCCATTCTATGACTTCACACACCTTCATTCTTACTTCAGAAACATCCATTCTATGACTTCACGAACCTCCGTTCTATGACTTCACAAATCTCCGTTCTGTGACTTCACACACCTCCATTCTGACTTCACAAACATCAATTCTGTGACTTCACGCACCTTCATTCTGACTTCACACACCTCCATTCTATGACTTCACACATCTACATTCTGACTTCACACACCTCCATTCTGTGACTTCACACACCTCCATTCCATGACTTCACACACCTCCATTCTATGAGTTCACAAATCTCAATTCTGTGACTTCACACACCTCCATTCTGAGTTCACACACCTCCATTCTCTGACTTCACACACCTCCATTCTGTGACTTAACACACCTCCATTCTATGACTTCCAGACCTCCATTCTGTGACTTCACACTCCTTTATTTTTTGACCACACACACCTCCATTCTATGACTTCACACACCTCCATTGTGAGTTCACACACCTCCATTCTGTGACTTCACACACCTCCATTCTCTGACTTCACACACCTCCTTTCTATGACTTCACACAACTCCATTATGTGACTTCACACACCTCCGTTCTGTGACTTCACACACCTTTATAGTTTGACTTCACACACCTCTATTTTTTGACTTCACGCACCTCCATTCCATGACTTCCCACACCTCCATTCTATGAGTTCACACACCTCCATTCTATGAATTCACACACCTCCATTTTGACTTCACACACCTCCATTCTATGACTTCACACACCTTCATTCTTACTTCAGAAACATCCATTCTATGACTTCACGAACCTCCGTTCTATGACTTCACAAATCTCCTTTCTGTGACTTCACACACCTCCATTCTGACTTCACAAACATCAATTCTGTGACTTCACGCACCTCCATTCTGACTTCACACACCTCCATTCTATGACTTCACACATCTACATTCTGACTTCACACACCTCCATTCTGTGACTTCACACACCTCCATTCCATGACTTCACACACCTCCATTCTATGAGTTCACAAATCTCCATTCTGTGACTTCACACACCTCCATTCTGAGTTCACACACCTCCATTCTCTGACTTCACACACCTCCATTCTGTGACTTAACACACCTCCATTCTATGACTTCCAGACCTCCATTCTGTGACTTCACACTCCATTATTTTTTGACTACACACACCTCCATTCTATGACTTCACACACCTCCATTGTGAGTTCACACACCTCCATTCTGTGACTTCACACACCTCCATTCTGTGACTTCACACACCTCCATTCTATGACTTCACACAACTCCATTATGTGACTTCACACACCTCCGTTCTGTGACTTCACACACCACCATTGTTTGACTTCACACACCTCCATTTTTGGACTTCACGCACCTCCATTCCATGACTTCACACATCTCCATTTTATGAGTTCACACACCTCCATTTTGACTTCACACACCTCCATTCTATGACTTCACACACCTTCATTCTACTTCAGAAACATCCATTCTATGACTTCACACACCTACATTCTATGACTTCACAAACCTCCATTCTGTGACTTCACACACCTCCATTCTGAGTTCACACACCTCAATTCTGTGACTTCACAAACCTCAATTCTGGCTTCACACACCTCCATTCTATGACTTCACACAGCTCCATTCTATGACTTCACACACCTCGATTCTGTGACTTCACACACCTGCATTCTATGACTTCACACACCTCCACTGTGACTTCACACACCTCCAATCTATGAGTTCACACACCTCCATTCTGACTTCACACACCTCCATTCTATGACTTCACACATCTCCATTCTGACTTCACACACCTCCATTCTGTGACTTCACACACCTCCATTCCATGACTTCCCACACCTCCATTCGATGACTTCACACACCTCCATTCTTTGACTTCACACACCTCCACTCTATGAGTTAACAAACCTCCATTTGTGACACTACACACCACCTTTTTGACTTCACAAACCTCCATTCTGTGATTTCACACACCTCCATTCTGTGACTTCACACACCTTTATTTTTTGACTTCACACACCTCTATTTTTTGACTTCACGCACCTCCATTCCATGACTTCCCACACCTCCATTCTATGAGTTCACACACCTCCATTCTATGAGTTCACACACCTCCATTTTGACTTCACACACCTCCATTCTATGACTTCACACACCTTCATTCTTACTTCAGAAACATCCATTCTATGACTTCACGCACCTCCGTTCTATGACTTCACAAATCTCCGTTCTGTGACTTCACACACCTCCATTCTGACTTCACAAACATCAATTCTGTGACTTCACGCACCTCCATTCTGACTTCACACACCTCCATTCTATGACTTCACACATCTACATTCTGACTTCACACACATCCATTCTGTGACTTCACACACCTCCATTCCATGACTTCACACACCTCCATTCTATGACTTCACAAATCTCCATTCTGTGACTTCACACACCTCCATTCTGAGTTCACACACCTCCATTCTCTGACTTCACACACCTCCATTCTGTGACTTAACACACCTCCATTCTATGACTTCCAGACCTCCATTCTGTGACTTCACACTCCTTTATTTTTTGACCACACACACCTCCATTCTATGACTTCACACACCTCCATTGTGAGTTCACACACCTCCATTCTGTGACTTCACACACCTCCATTCTCTGACTTCACACACCTCCTTTCTATGACTTCACACAACTCCATTATGTGACTTCACACACCTCCGTTCTGTGACTTCACACACCTTTATAGTTTGACTTCACACACCTCTATTTTTTGACTTCACGCACCTCCATTCCATGACTTCCCACACCTCCATTCTATGAGTTCACACACCTCCATTCTATGAATTCACACACCTCCATTTTGACTTCACACACCTCCATTCTATGACTTCACACACCTTCATTCTTACTTCAGAAACATCCATTCTATGACTTCACGAACCTCCGTTCTATGACTTCACAAATCTCCGTTCTGTGACTTCACACACCTCCATTCTGACTTCACAAACATCAATTCTGTGACTTCACGCACCTCCATTCTGACTTCACACACCTCCATTCTATGACTTCACACATCTACATTCTGACTTCACACACCTCCATTCTGTGACTTCACACACCTCCATTCCATGACTTCACACACCTCCATTCTATGAGTTCACAAATCTCCATTCTGTGACTTCACACACCTCCATTCTGAGTTCACACACCTCCATTCTCTGACTTCACACACCTCCATTCTGTGACTTAACACACCTCCATTCTATGACTTCCAGACCTCCATTCTGTGACTTCACACTCCATTATTTTTTGACTACACACACCTCCATTCTATGACTTCACACACCTCCATTGTGAGTTCACACACCTCCATTCTGTGACTTCACACACCTCCATTCTGTGACTTCACACACCTCCATTCTATGACTTCACACAACTCCATTATGTGACTTCACACACCTCCGTTCTGTGACTTCACACACCACCATTGTTTGACTTCACACACCTCCATTTTTGGACTTCACGCACCTCCATTCCATGACTTCACACATCTCCATGTTATGAGTTCACACACCTCCATTTTGACTTCACACACCTCCATTCTATGACTTCACACACCTTCATTCTACTTCAGAAACATCCATTCTATGACTTCACACACCTACATTCTATGACTTCACAAACCTCCATTCTGTGACTTCACACACCTCCATTCTGAGTTCACACACCTCAATTCTGTGACTTCACAAACCTCAATTCTGGCTTCACACACCTCCATTCTATGACTTCACACAGCTCCATTCTATGACTTCACACACCTCGATTCTGTGACTTCACACACCTGCATTCTATGACTTCACACACCTCCACTGTGACTTCACACACCTCCAATCTATGAGTTCACACACCTCCATTCTGACTTCACACACCTCCATTCTATGACTTCACACATCTCCATTCTGACTTCACACACCTCCATTCTGTGACTTCACACACCTCCATTCCATGACTTCCCACACCTCCATTCGATGACTTCACACACCTCCATTCTTTGACTTCACACACCTCCACTCTATGAGTTAACAAACCTCCATTTGTGACACTACACACCACCTTTTTGACTTCACAAACCTCCATTCTGTGATTTCACACACCTCCATTTTGTGACTTCACACACCTTTATTTTTTGACTTCACACACCTCTATTTTTTGACTTCACGCACCTCCATTCCATGACTTCCCACACCTCCATTCTATGACTTCACAAATCTCCATTCTGTGACTTCACACACCTCCATTCTGAGTTCACACACCTCCATTCTCTGACTTCACACACCTCCATTCTGTGACTTAACACACCTCCATTCTATGACTTCCAGACCTCCATTCTGTGACTTCACACTCCTTTATTTTTTGACCACACACACCTCCATTCTATGACTTCACACACCTCCATTGTGAGTTCACACACCTCCATTCTGTGACTTCACACACCTCCATTCTCTGACTTCACACACCTCCTTTCTATGACTTCACACAACTCCATTATGTGACTTCACACACCTCCGTTCTGTGACTTCACACACCTTTATTGTTTGACTTCACACACCTCTATTTTTTGACTTCACGCACCTCCATTCCATGACTTCCCACACCTCCATTCTATGAGTTCACACACCTCCATTCTATGAATTCACACACCTCCATTTTGACTTCACACACCTCCATTCTATGACTTCACACACCTTCATTCTTACTTCAGAAACATCCATTCTATGACTTCACGAACCTCCGTTCTATGACTTCACAAATCTCCGTTCTGTGACTTCACACACCTCCATTCTGACTTCACAAACATCAATTCTGTGACTTCACGCACCTCCATTCTGACTTCACACACCTCCATTCTATGACTTCACACATCTACATTCTGACTTCACACACCTCCATTCTGTGACTTCACACACCTCCATTCCATGACTTCACACACCTCCATTCTATGAGTTCACAAATCTCCATTCTGTGACTTCACACACCTCCATTCTGAGTTCACACACCTCCATTCTCTGACTTCACACACCTCCATTCTGTGACTTAACACACCTCCATTCTATGACTTCCAGACCTCCATTCTGTGACTTCACACTCCTTTATTTTTTGACCACACACACCTCCATTCTATGACTTCACACACCTCCATTGTGAGTTCACACACCTCCATTCTGTGACTTCACACACCTCCATTCTCTGACTTCACACACCTCCTTTCTATGACTTCACACAACTCCATTATGTGACTTCACACACCTCCGTTCTGTGACTTCACACACCTTTATAGTTTGACTTCACACACCTCTATTTTTTGACTTCACGCACCTCCATTCCATGACTTCCCACACCTCCATTCTATGAGTTCACACACCTCCATTCTATGAATTCACACACCTCCATTTTGACTTCACACACCTCCATTCTATGACTTCACACACCTTCATTCTTACTTCAGAAACATCCATTCTATGACTTCACGAACCTCCGTTCTATGACTTCACAAATCTCCGTTCTGTGACTTCACACACCTCCATTCTGACTTCACAAACATCAATTCTGTGACTTCACGCACCTCCATTCTGACTTCACACACCTCCATTCTATGACTTCACACATCTACATTCTGACTTCACACACCTCCATTCTGTGACTTCACACACCTCCATTCCATGACTTCACACACCTCCATTCTATGAGTTCACAAATCTCCATTCTGTGACTTCACACACCTCCATTCTGAGTTCACACACCTCCATTCTCTGACTTCACACACCTCCATTCTGTGACTTAACACACCTCCATTCTATGACTTCCAGACCTCCATTCTGTGACTTCACACTCCATTATTTTTTGACTACACACACCTCCATTCTATGACTTCACACACCTCCATTGTGAGTTCACACACCTCCATTCTGTGACTTCACACACCTCCATTCTGTGACTTCACACACCTCCATTCTATGACTTCACACAACTCCATTATGTGACTTCACACACCTCCGTTCTGTGACTTCACACACCACCATTGTTTGACTTCACACACCTCCATTTTTGGACTTCACGCACCTCCATTCCATGACTTCACACATCTCCATTTTATGAGTTCACACACCTCCATTTTGACTTCACACACCTCCATTCTATGACTTCACACACCTTCATTCTACTTCAGAAACATCCATTCTATGACTTCACACACCTACATTCTATGACTTCACAAACCTCCATTCTGTGACTTCACACACCTCCATTCTGAGTTCACACACCTCAATTCTGTGACTTCACAAACCTCAATTCTGGCTTCACACACCTCCATTCTATGACTTCACACACCTCCATTCTATGACTTCACACACCTCGATTCTGTGACTTCACACACCTGCATTCTATGACTTCACACACCTCCACTGTGACTTCACACACCTCCAATCTATGAGTTCACACACCTCCATTCTGACTTCACACACCTCCATTCTATGACTTCACACATCTCCATTCTGACTTCACACACCTCCATTCTGTGACTTCACACACCTCCATTCCATGACTTCCCACACCTCCATTCGATGACTTCACACACCTCCATTCTTTGACTTCACACACCTCCACTCTATGAGTTAACAAACCTCCATTTGTGACACTACACACCACCTTTTTGACTTCACAAACCTCCATTCTGTGATTTCACACACCTCCATTCTGTGACTTCACACACCTTTATTTTTTGACTTCACACACCTCTATTTTTTGACTTCACGCACCTCCATTCCATGACTTCCCACACCTCCATTCTATGAGTTCACACACCTCCATTCTATGAGTTCACACACCTCCATTTTGACTTCACACACCTCCATTCTATGACTTCACACACCTTCATTCTTACTTCAGAAACATCCATTCTATGACTTCACGCACCTCCGTTCTATGACTTCACAAATCTCCGTTCTGTGACTTCACACACCTCCATTCTGACTTCACAAACATCAATTCTGTGACTTCACGCACCTCCATTCTGACTTCACACACCTCCATTCTATGACTTCACACATCTACATTCTGACTTCACACACATCCATTCTGTGACTTCACACACCTCCATTCCATGACTTCACACACCTCCATTCTATGACTTCACAAATCTCCATTCTGTGACTTCACACACCTCCATTCTGAGTTCACACACCTCCATTCTCTGACTTCACACACCTCCATTCTGTGACTTAACACACCTCCATTCTATGACTTCCAGACCTCCATTCTGTGACTTCACACTCCTTTATTTTTTGACCACACACACCTCCATTCTATGACTTCACACACCTCCATTGTGAGTTCACACACCTCCATTCTGTGACTTCACACACCTCCATTCTCTGACTTCACACACCTCCTTTCTATGACTTCACACAACTCCATTATGTGACTTCACACACCTCTGTTCTGTGACTTCACACACCTTTATTGTTTGACTTCTCACACCTCTATTTTTGACTTCACGCACCTCCATTCCATGACTTCCCACACCTCCATTCTATGAGTTCACACAGCTCCATTCTATGAATTCACACACCTCCATTTTGACTTCACACACCTCCATTCTATGACTTCACACACCTTCATTCTTACTTCAGAAACATCCATTCTATGACTTCACGAACCTCCGTTCTATGACTTCACAAATCTCCGTTCTGTGACTTCACACACCTCCATTCTGACTTCACAAACATCAATTCTGTGACTTCACGCACCTCCATTCTGACTTCACACACCTCCATTCTATGACTTCACACATCTACATTCTGACTTCACACACCTCCATTCTGTGACTTCACACACCTCCATTCCATGACTTCACACACCTCCATTCTATGAGTTCACAAATCTCCATTCTGTGACTTCACACACCTCCATTCTGAGTTCACACACCTCCATTCTCTGACTTCACACACCTCCATTCTGTGACTTAACACACCTCCATTCTATGACTTCCAGACCTCCATTCTGTGACTTCACACTCCATTATTTTTTGACTACACACACCTCCATTCTATGACTTCACACACCTCCATTGTGAGTTCACACACCTCCATTCTGTGACTTCACACACCTCCATTCTGTGACTTCACACACCTCCATTCTATGACTTCACACAACTCCATTATGTGACTTCACACACCTCCGTTCTGTGACTTCACACACCACCATTGTTTGACTTCACACACCTCCATTTTTGGACTTCATGCACCTCCATTCCATGACTTCACACATCTCCATTTTATGAGTTCAGACACCTCCATTTTGACTTCACACACCTCCATTCTATGACTTCACACACCTTCATTCTACTTCAGAAATATCCATTCTATGACTTCACACACCTCCATTCTGTGACTTCACACATCTCCATTCTATGAGGTCACACACCTGCATTATGACTTCACACACCTCCTTTATATGACTTCACACACCTCCATTCTGACTTCACACACCTCCATTCTGACTTCACAAACATCAATTCGGTGACTTCACACACCTCCATTGTATGATTACACACGCCTCCATTCTATGACTTCACACACCTCCATTCTATGACTTCACAAACCTCCATTCTGACTTCACACACCTCCATTCTGAGTTCACAAACATCAATTCCGTGACTTCACACACCTCCATTCTATGACTTCACACACCTCCATTCTTTGACTTCACACACCTCCATTGTGAGTTCACACACCTCCATTCTGTGACTTCACACACCTCCATTCTGAATTCACACACCTCCATTCTGTGACTTAACACACGTTCATTCTGTGAGTTCACACACCTTCATTCGATGACTTCACACACCTCCATTCTGTGACTTCACACACCTCCATTCTCTGACTTCACACACCTCCATTCTGTGACTTCACACATCTCCATTCTATGAGGTCACACCCCTGCATTATGACTTCACACACCTCCTTTCTATGACTTCACACACCACCATTCTGACTTCACACACCTCCATTCTGACTTCACAAACATCAATTCTGTGACTTCACACACCTCCATTCTTTGAATTCACACACCTCCATTGTGACTTCACACACCTGCATTCTGACTTCACAAACATCAATTCGGTGACTTCAGACACCTCCATTGTATGATTTCACACGCCTCCATTCTATGACTTCACACACCTCCATTCTATGACTTCACAAACCTCCATTCCGACTTCACACACCTCCATTCTGACTTCACAAACATCAATTCTGTGACTTCACACACCTCCATTCTATGACTTCACACACCTCCTTTCTATGACTTCACACACCTCCATTCTATGACTTCACACACTTCCATTCTTTGACTTCACACACCTCCATTCTTTGACTTCACACACCTCCATTGTTAGTTCACACACCTCCATTCTATGACTTCACACACCTCCATTCTGACTTCACACAGCTCCATTCTATGACTTCACACACCTCCATTCTGTGACTTCTCACACCTCCATTCTATGACTTAACACACCTTCATTCTTACTTCACAAACATCCATTCTATGACTTCACGAACCTCCGTTCTATCACTTCACAAATCTCCGTTCTGTGACTTCACACACCTCCATTCTGACTTCACAAACATCAATTCTGTGACTTCACGCACCTCCATTCTGACTTCACACACCTCCATTCTATGACTTCACACATCTACATTCTGACTTCACACACCTCCATTCTGTGACTTCACACACCTCCTTTCCATGACTTCACACACCTCCATTCTATGACTTCACAAATCTCCATTCTGTGACTTCACACACCTCCATTCTGAGTTCACACACCTCCATTCTCTGATTTCACACACCTCCATTCTGTGACTTAACACACCTCCATTCTATGACTTCCAGACCTCCATTCTGTGACTTCACACTCCTTTATTTTTTGACTACACACACCTCCATTCTATGACTTCACACACCTCCATTGTGAGTTCACACACCTCCATTCTGTGACTTCACACACCTCCATTCTGTGACTTCACACACCTCCATTCTATGACTTCACACAACTCCATTATGTGACTTCACACACCTCCGTTCTGTGACTTCACACACCACCATTGTTTGACTTCACACAACTCCGTTTTTGGACTTCACGCACCTCCATTCCATAACTTCACACATCTCCATTTTATGAGTTCACACACCTCCATTTTGACTTCACACACCTCCATTCTATGACTTCACACACCTTCATTCTACTTCAGAAACATCCATTCTATGACTTCACACACCTACATTCTATGACTTCACAAACCTCCATTCTGTGACTTCACACACCTCCATTCTGAGTTCACACTCCTCAATTCTGTGACTTCACAAACCTCAATTCTGGCTTCACACACCTCCATTCTATGACTTCACACACTTCCATTCTATGACTTCACACACCTCCATTCTTTGACTTCACACACCTCCATTGTGAGTTCACACACCTCCATTCTGTGACTTCACACACCTCCATTCTGTGACTTCACACACCTCCATTCTGTGACTTCACACACCTCCATTCTATGACTTCACACACCTCCATTCTATGACTTTACACACCTCAAGTCTATGACTTCACACACCTCCATTCTATGACTTCACACACCTCCATTCTGTGACTTCACACATCTCCATTCTATGAGGTCACACACCTGCATTATGACTTCACACACCTCCTTTATATGACTTCACACCCCTCCATTCTGACTTCACACACCTCCATTCTGACTTCACAAACATCAATTCGGTGACTTCACACACCTCCATTGTATGATTACACACGCCTCCATTCTATGACTTCACACACCTCCATTCTATGACTTCACAAACCTCCATTCTGACTTCACACACCTCCATTCTGAGTTCACAAACATCAATTCCGTGACTTCACACACCTCCATTCTATGACTTCACACACCTCCATTCTTTGACTTCACACACCTCCATTGTGAGTTCACACACCTCCATTCTGTGACTTCACACACCTCCATTCTGAATTCACACACCTCCATTCTGTGACTTAACACACCTTCATTCTGTGACTTCACACACCTTCATTCTATGACTTCAAACACCTCCATTCTGTTACTTCACACAGCTCAATTCTGTGACTTCACACACCTACATTATGACTTCACACACCTCCATTCTATGACTTCACACACCTCCATTCGATGACTTCACACACCTCCATTCTGTGACTTCACACACCTCCATTCTATGACTTCACACACCTCCATTCTGTGACTTCACACATCTCCATTCTATGAGGTCACACACCTGCATTATGACTTCACACACCTCCTTTCTATGACTTCACACACCACCATTCTGACTTCACACACCTCCATTCTGACTTCACAAACATCAATTCTGTGACTTCACACACCTCCATTCTTTGAATTCACACACCTCCATTGTGACTTCACACACCTGCATTCTGACTTCACAAACATCAATTCGGTGACTTCACACACCTCCATTGTATGATTTCACACGCCTCCATTCTATGAGTTCACACACCTCCATTTTGACTTCACACACCTCCATTCTATGACTTCACACACCTTCATTCTTACTTCAGAAACATCCATTCTATGACTTCACGCACCTCCGTTCTATGACTTCACAAATCTCCGTTCTGTGACTTCACACACCTCCATTCTGACTTCACAAACATCAATTCTGTGACTTCACGCACCTCCATTCTGACTTCACACACCTCCATTCTATGACTTCACACATCTACATTCTGACTTCACACACCTCCATTCTGTGACTTCACACACCTACATTCCATGACTTCACACACCTCCATTCTATGACTTCACAAATCTCCATTCTGTGACTTCACACACCTCCATTCTGAGTTCACACACCTCCATTCTCTGACTTCACACACCTCCATTCTGTGACTTAACACACCTCCATTCTATGACTTCCAGACCTCCATTCTGTGACTTCACACTCCTTTATTTTTTGACCACACACACCTCCATTCTATGACTTCACACACCTCCATTGTGAGTTCACACACCTCCATTCTGTGACTTCACACACCTCCATTCTCTGACTTCACACACCTCCTTTCTATGACTTCACACAACTCCATTATGTGACTTCACACACCTCCGTTCTGTGACTTCACACACCTTTATTGTTTGACTTCACACACCTCTATTTTTGACTTCACGCACCTCCATTCCATGACTTCCCACACCTCCATTCTATGAGTTCACACACCTCCATTCTATGAATTCACACACCTCCATTGTGAGTTCACACACCTCCATTCTGTGACTTCACACACCTCCATTCTGAATTCACACACCTCCATTCTGTGACTTAACACACCTTCATTCTGTGACTTCACACACCTTCATTCTATGACTTCAAACACCTCCATTCTGTTACTTCACACAGCTCAATTCTGTGACTTCACACACCTACATTATGACTTCACACACCTCCATTCTATGACATCACACACCTCCATTCGATGACTTCACACACCTCCATTCTGTGACTTCACACACCTCCATTCTATGACTTCACACACCTCCATTCTGTGACTTCACACATCTCCATTCTATGAGGTCACACACCTGCATTATGACTTCACACACCTCCTTTCTATGACTTCACACACCACCATTCTGACTTCACACACCTCCATTCTGACTTCACAAACATCAATTCTGTGACTTCACACACCTCCATTCTTTGAATTCACACACCTCCATTGTGACTTCACACACCTGCATTCTGACTTCACAAACATCAATTCGGTGACTTCACACACCTCCATTGTATGATTTCACACGCCTCCATTCTATGACTTCACACACCTCCATTCTATGACTTCACAAACCTCCATTCCGACTTCACACACCTCCATTCTGACTTCACAAACATCAATTCTGTGACTTCACACACCTCCATTCTATGACTTCACACACCTCCATTCTATGACTTCACACACCTCCATTCTATGACTTCACACACTTCCATTCTTTGACTTCACACACCTCCATTCTTTGACTTCACACACCTCCATTGTTAGTTCACACACCTCCATTCTATGACTTCACACACCTCCATTCTGACTTCACACAGCTCCATTCTATGACTTCACACACCTCCATTCTGTGACTTCTCACAACTCCATTCTATGACTTAACACACCTTCATTCTTACTTCACAAACATCCATTTTATGACTTCACACACCTCCATTCTATGACTTCAAAAACCTCAATTCTGTGACTCCACACACCTCCATTCTGTGACTTCACACCCCTACATCATGACTTCACACACCTCCATTCTATGACTTCACACACCTCCATTTTATGACTTCACACACCTCCATTCTGTGACTTCACATACCTCCATTCTGAGTTCACACACCTCCACTCTGTGACTTCACACACCTCCAATCTGACTTCACACAGCTCCATTCTATGACTTCACACACCTCGATTCTGTGACTTCACACACCTGCATTCTATGACTTCACACACCTCCACTGTGACTTCACACACCTCCAATCTATGAGTTCACACACCTCCATTCTGACTTCACACACCTCCATTCTATGACTTCACACATCTCCATTCTGACTTCACACACCTCCATTCTGTGACTTCACACACCTCCATTCCATGACTTCCCACACCTCCATTCGATGACTTCACACACCTCCATTCTTTGACTTCACACACCTCCACTCTATGAGTTAACAAACCTCCATTTGTGACACTACACACCACCTTTTTGAATTCACAAACCTCCATTCTGTGATTTCACACACCTCCATTCTGTGACTTCACACACCTTTATTTTTTGACTTCACACACCTCTATTTTTTGACTTCACGCACCTCCTTTCCATGACTTCCCACACCTCCATTCTATGAGTTCACACACCTCCATTCTATGAGTTCACACACCTCCATTTTGACTTCACACACCTCCATTCTATGACTTCACACACCTTCATTCTTACTTCAGAAACATCCATTCTATGACTTCACGCACCTCCGTTCTATGACTTCACAAATCTCCGTTCTGTGACTTCACACACCTCCATTCTGACTTCACAAACATCAATTCTGTGACTTCACGCACCTCCATTCTGACTTCACACACCTCCATTCTATGACTTCACACATCTACATTCTGACTTCACACACCTCCATTCTGTGACTTCACACACCTACATTCCATGACTTCACACACCTCCATTCTATGACTTCACAAATCTCCATTCTGTGACTTCACACACCTCCATTCTGAGTTCACACACCTCCATTCTCTGACTTCACACACCTCCATTCTGTGACTTAACACACCTCCATTCTATGACTTCCAGACCTCCATTCTGTGACTTCACACTCCTTTATTTTTTGACCACACACACCTCCATTCTATGACTTCACACACCTCCATTGTGAGTTCACACACCTCCATTCTGTGACTTCACACACCTCCATTCTCTGACTTCACACACCTCCTTTCTATGACTTCACACAACTCCATTATGTGACTTCACACACCTCCGTTCTGTGACTTCACACACCTTTATTGTTTGACTTCACACACCTCTATTTTTGACTTCACGCACCTCCATTCCATGACTTCCCACACCTCCATTCTATGAGTTCACACACCTCCATTCTATGAATTCACACACCTCCATTTTGACTTCACACACCTCCATTCTATGACTTCACACACCTTCATTCTTACTTCAGAAACATCCATTCTATGACTTCACGAACCTCCGTTCTATGACTTCACAAATCTCCGTTCTGTGACTTCACACACCTCCATTCTGACTTCACAAACATCAATTCTGTGACTTCACGCACCTCCATTCTGACTTCACACACCTCCATTCTATGACTTCACACATCTACATTCTGACTTCACACACCTCCATTCTGTGACTTCACACACCTCCATTCCATGACTTCACACACCTCCATTCTATGAGTTCACAAATCTCCATTCTGTGACTTCACACACCTCCATTCTGAGTTCACACACCTCCATTCTCTGACTTCACACACCTCCATTCTGTGACTTAACACACCTCCATTCTATGACTTCCAGACCTCCATTCTGTGACTTCACACTCCTTTATTTTTTGACCACACACACCTCCATTCTATGACTTCACACACCTCCATTGTGAGTTCACACACCTCCATTCTGTGACTTCACACACCTCCATTCTCTGACTTCACACACCTCCTTTCTATGACTTCACACAACTCCATTATGTGACTTCACACACCTCCGTTCTGTGACTTCACACACCTTTATTGTTTGACTTCACACATCTCTATTTTTTGACTTCACGCACCTCCATTCCATGACTTCCCACACCTCCATTCTATGAGTTCACACACCTCTATTCTATGAATTCACACACCTCCATTTTGACTTCACACACCTCCATTCTATGACTTCACACACCTTCATTCTTACTTCAGAAACATCCATTCTATGACTTCACGAACCTCCGTTCTATGACTTCACAAATCTCCGTTCTGTGACTTCACACACCTCCATTCTGACTTCACAAACATCAATTCTGTGACTTCACGCACCTCCATTCTGACTTCACACACCTCCATTCTATGACTTCACACATCTACATTCTGACTTCACACACCTCCATTCTGTGACTTCACACACCTCCATTCCATGACTTCACACACCTCCATTCTATGACTTCACAAATCTCCATTCTGTGACTTCACACACCTCCATTCTGAGTACACACACCTCCATTCTCTGACTTCACACACCTCCATTCTGTGACTTAACACACCTCCATTCTATGACTTCCAGACCTCCATTCTGTGACTTCACACTCCTTTATTTTTTGAACACACACACCTCCATTCTATGACTTCACACACCTCCATTGTGAGTTCACACACCTTCATTCTGTGACTTCACACACCTCCATTCTCTGACTTCACACACCTCCTTTCTATGACTTCACACAACTCCATTATGTGACTTCACACACCTCCGTTCTGTGACTTCACACACCTTTATTGTTTGACTTCACACACCTCTATTTTTGACTTCACGCACCTCCATTCCATGACTTACCACACCTCCATTCTATGAGTTCACACACCTCCATTCTATGAATTCACACACCTCCATTTTGACTTCACACACCTCCATTCTATGACTTCACACACCTTCATTCTTACTTCAGAAACATCCATTCTATGACTTCACGAACCTCCGTTCTATGACTTCACAAATCTCCGTTCTGTGACTTCACACACCTCCATTCTGACTTCACAAACATCAATTCTGTGACTTCACGCACCTCCATTCTGACTTCACACACCTCCATTCTATGACTTCACACATCTACATTCTGACTTCACACACCTCCATTCTGTGACTTCACACACCTCCATTCCATGACTTCACACACCTCCATTCTATGAGTTCACAAATCTCCATTCTGTGACTTCACACACCTCAATTCTGAGTTCACACACCTCCATTCTCTGACTTCACACACCTCCATTCTGTGACTTAACACACCTCCATTCTATGACTTCCAGACCTCCATTCTGTGACTTCACACTCCATTATTTTTTGACTACACACACCTCCATTCTATGACTTCACACACCTCCATTGTAAGTTCACACACCTCCATTCTGTGACTTCACACACCTCCATTCTGTGACTTCACACACCTCCATTCTATGACTTCACACAACTCCATTATGTGACTTCACACACCTCCGTTCTGTGACTTCACACACCACCATTGTTTGACTTCACACACCTCCATTTTTGGACTTCACGCACCTCCATTCCATGACTTCACACATCTCCATTTTATGAGTTCACACACCTCCATTTTGACTTCACACACCTCCATTCTATGACTTCACACACCTTCATTCTACTTCAGAAACATCCATTCTATGACTTCACACACCTACATTCTATGACTTCACAAACCTCCATTCTGTGACTTCACACACCTCCATTCTGAGTTCACACACGTCAATTCTGTGACTTCACAAACCTCAATTCTGGCTTCACACACCTCCATTCTATGACTTCACACACTTCCATTCTATGACTTCACACACCTCCATTCTTTGACTTCACACACCTCCATTGTGAGTTCACACACCTCCATTCTGTGACTTCACACACCTCCATTCTGTGACTTCACACACCTCCATTCTGTGACTTCACACACCTCCATTCTATGACTTCAAACACCTCCATTCTATGACTTTACACACCTCAAGTCTATGACTTCACACACCTCCATTCTATGACTTCACACACCTCCATTCTGTGACTTCACACACCTCCATTGTATGATTACACACGCCTCCATTCTATGACTTCACACACCTCCATTCTATGACTTCACAAACCTCCATTCTGACTTCACACACCTCCATTCTGATTTCACAAACATCAATTCCGTGACTTCACACACCTCCATTCTATGACTTCACACACCTCCATTCTTTGACTTCACACACCTCCATTTTGAGTTCACACACCTCCATTCTGTGACTTCACACACCTCCATTCTGAATTCACACACCTCCATTCTGTGACTTAACACACCTTCATTCTGTGACTTCACACACCTTCATTCTATGACTTCAAACACCTCCATTCTGTTACTTCACACAGCTCAATTCTGTGACTTCACACACCTCCATTCTGTGACTTCACACACCTCCATTCGATGACTTCACACACCTCCATTCTGTGACTTCACACACCTCCATTCTATGACTTCACACACCTCCATTCTGTGACTTCACACATCTCCATTCTATGAGGTCACACACCTGCATTATGACTTCACACACCTCCTTTCTATGACTTCACACACCACCATTCTGACTTCACACACCTCCATTCTGACTTCACAAACATCAATTCTGTGACTTCACACACCTCCATTCTTTGAATTCACACACCTCCATTGTGACTTCACACACCTGCATTCTGACTTCACAAACATCAATTCGGTGACTTCACACACCTCCATTGTATGATTTCACACGACTCCATTCTATGACTTCACACACCTCCATTCTATGACTTCACAAACCTCCATTCCGACTTCACACACCTCCATTCTGACTTCACAAACATCAATTCTGTGACTTCACACACCTCCATTCTATGACTTCACACACCTCCATTCTATGACTTCACACACCTCCATTCTATGACTTCACACACTTCCATTCTTTGACTTCACACACCTCCATTCTTTGACTTCACACACCTCCATTGTTAGTTCACACACCTCCATTCTATGACTTCACACACCTCCATTCTGACTTCACACAGCTCCATTCTATGACTTCACACACCTCCATTCTGTGACTTCTCACACCTCCATTCTATGACTTAACACACCTTCATTCTTACTTCACAAACATCCATTTTATGACTTCACACACCTCCATTCTATGACTTCAAAAACCACAATTCTGTGACTCCACACACCTCCATTCTGTGACTTCACACCCCTACATTATGACTTCACACACCTCCATTCTATGACTTCACACACCTCCATTTTATGACTTCACACACCTCCATTCTGTGACTTCACATACCTCCATTCTGAGTTCACACACCTCCACTTTGTGACTTCACACACCTCCAATCTGACTTCACACAGCTCCATTCTATGACTTCACACACCTCGATTCTGTGACTTCACACACCTGCATTCTATGACTTCACACACCTCCACTGTGACTTCACACACCTCCAATCTATGAGTTCACACACCTCCATTCTGACTTCACACACCTCCATTCTATGACTTCACACATCTCCATTCTGACTTCACACACCTCCATTCTGTGACTTCACACACCTCCATTCCATGACTTCCCACACCTCCATTCGATGACTTCACACACCTCCATTCTTTGACTTCACACACCTCCACTCTATGAGTTAACAAACCTCCATTTGTGACACTACACACCACCTTTTTGACTTCACAAACCTCCATTCTGTGATTTCACACACCTCCATTCTGTGACTTCACACACCTTTATTGTTTGACTTCACACACCTCTATTTTTTGACTTCACGCACCTCCATTCCATGACTTCCCACACCTCCATTCTATGAGTTCACACACCTCCATTCTATGAGTTCACACACCTCCATTTTGACTTCACACACCTCCATTCTATGACTTCACACACCTTCATTCTTACTTCAGAAACATCCATTCTATGACTTCACGCACCTCCGTTCTATGACTTCACAAATCTCCGTTCTGTGACTTCACACACCTCCATTCTGACTTCACAAACATCAATTCTGTGACTTCACGCACCTCCATTCTGAATTCACACACCTCCATTCTATGACTTCACACATCTACATTCTGACTTCACACACCTCCATTCTGTGACTTCACACACCTCCATTCCATGACTTCACACACCTCCATTCTATGACTTCACAAATCTCCATTCTGTGACTTCACACACCTCCATTCTGAGTTCACACACCTCCATTCTCTGACTTCACACACCTCCATTCTGTGACTTAACACACCTCCATTCTATGACTTCCAGACCTTCATTCTGTGACTTCACACTCCTTTATTTTTTGACCACACACACCTCCATTCTATGACTTCACACACCTCCATTGTGAGTTCACACACCTAGATTCTGTGACTTCACACACCTCCATTCTGTGACTTCACACACCTCCATTCTATGACTTCACACACCTCCATTCTATGACTTCACAAATCTCCATTCTGTGACTTCACACACCTCCATTCTGAGTTCACACACCTCCATTCTCTGACTTCACACACCTCCATTCTGTGACTTAACACACCTCCATTCTATGACTTCCAGACCTCCATTCTGTGACTTCACACTCCTTTATTTTTTGACCACACACACCTCCATTCTATGACTTCACACACCTCCATTGTGAGTTCACACACCTCCATTCTGTGACTTCACACACCTCCATTCTGTGACTTCACACACCTCCATTCTATGACTTCACACAACTCCATTATGTGACTTCACACACCTCCGTTCTGTGACTTCACACACCTTTATTGTTTGACTTCACACACTTCTATTTTTTGACTTCACGCACCTCCATTCCATGACTTCCCACACCTCCATTCTATGAGTTCACACACCTCCATTCTATGAATTCACACACCTCCATTTTGACTTCACACACCTCCATTCTATGACTTCACACACCTTCATTCTTACTTCAGAAACATCCATTCTATGACTTCACGAACCTCCGTTCTATGACTTCACAAATCTCCGTTCTGTGACTTCACACACCTCCATTCTGACTTCACAAACATCAATTCTGTGACTTCACGCACCTCAATTCTGACTTCACACACCTCCATTCTATGACTTCACACATCTACATTCTGACTTCACACACCTCCATTCTGTGACTTCACACACCTCCATTCCATGACTTCACACACCTCCATTCTATGACTTCACAAATCTCCATTCTGTGACTTCACACTCCTCCATTCTGAGTTCACACACCTCCATTCTCTGACTTCACACACCTCCATTCTGTGACTTAACACACCTCCATTCTATGACTTCCAGAACTCCATTCTGTGACTTCACACTCCATTATTTTTTGACTACACACACCTCCATTCTATGACTTCACACACCTCCATTGTGAGTTCACACACCTCCATTCTGTGACTTCACACACCTCCATTCTATGACTTCACACAACTCCATTATGTGACTTCACACTCCTCCGTTCTGTGACTTCACACACCACCATTGTTTGACTTCACACACCTCCATTTTTGGACTTCACGCACCTCCATTCCATGACTTCACACATCTCCATTTTATGAGTTCACACACCTCCATTTTGACTTCACACACCTCCATTCTATGACTTCACACACCTTCATTCTACTTCAGAAACATCCATTCTATGACTTCACACACCTACATTCTATGACTTCACAAACCTCCATTCTGTGACTTCACACACCTCCATTCTGAGTTCACACACCTCAATTCTGTGACTTCACAAACCTCAATTCTGGCTTTACACACCTCCATTCTATGACTTCACACACTTCCATTCTATGACTTCACACACCTCCATTCTTTGACTTCACACACCTCCATTGTGAGTTCACACACCTCCATTCTGTGACTTCACACACCTCCATTCTTTGACTTCACACACCTCCATTCTGTGACATCACACACCTCCATTCTATGACTTCACACACCTGCATTCTATGACTTTACACACCTCAAGTCTATGACTTCACACACCTCCATTCTATGACTTCACACACCTCCATTCTGTGACTTCACACATCTCCATTCTATGAGGTCACACACCTGCATTATGACTTCACACACCTCCTTTATATGACTTCACACACCTCCATTCTGACTTCACACACCTCCATTCTGACTTCACAAACATCAATTCGGTGACTTCACACACCTCCATTGTATGATTACACACGCCTCCATTCTATGACTTCACACACCTCCATTCTATGACTTCACAAACCTCCATTCTGACTTCACACACCTCCATTCTGAGTTCACAAACATCAATTCCGTGACTTCACATACCTCCATTCTATGACTTCACACACCTCCATTCTTTGACTTCACACACCTCCATTGTGAGTTCACACACCTCCATTCTGTGACTTCACACACCTCCATTCTGAATTCACACACCTCCATTCTGTGACTTAACACACCTTCATTCTGTGACTTCACACACCTTCATTCTATGACTTCAAACACCTCCATTCTGTTACTTCACACAGCTCAATTCTGTGACTTCACACACCTACATTATGACTTCACACACCTCCATTCTATGACTTCACACACCTCCATTCGATGACTTCACACACCTCCATTCTGTGACTTCACACACCTCCATTCTATGACTTCACACACCTCCATTCTGTGACTTCACACATCTCCATTCTATGAGGTCACACACCTGCATTATGACTTCACACACCTCCTTTCTATGACTTCACACACCACCATTCTGACTTCACACACCTCCATTCTGACTTCACAAACATCAATTCTGTGACTTCACACACCTCCATTCTTTGAATTCACACACCTCCATTGTGACTTCACACACCTGCATTCTGACTTCACAAACATCAATTCGGTGACTTCACACACCTCCATTGTATGATTTCACACGCCTCCATTCTATGACTTCACACACCTCCATTCTGACTTCACAAACATCAATTCTGTGACTTCACACACCTCCATTCTATGACTTCACATACCTCCATTCTATGACTTCACACACCTCCATTCTATGACTTCACACACTTCCATTCTTTGACTTCACACACCTCCATTCTTTGACTTCACACACCTCCATTGTTAGTTCACACACCTCCATTCTATGACTTCACACACCTCCATTCTGACTTCACACAGCTCCATTCTATGACTTCACACACCTCCATTCTGTGACTTCTCACACCTCCATTCTATGACTTAACACACCTTCATTCTTACTTCACAAACATCCATTTTATGACTTCACACACCTCCATTCTATGACTTCAAAAACCTCAATTCTGTGACTCCAGACACCTCCATTCTGTGACTTCACACCCCTACATTATGACTTCACACACCTCCATTCTATGACTTCACACACTTCCATTCTATGACTTCACACACCTCCATTCTTTGACTTCACACACCTCCATTGTGAGTTCACACACCTCCATTCTGTGACTTCACACACCTACATACTTTGACTTCACACATCTCCATTCTGTGACTTCACACACCTCCATTCTATGACTTCACACACCTCCACTCTATGAATTCACACATCTCCATTCTGTGACTTCACACACCTCCATTCTATGACTTCCAACACGTCCATTCTGGGACTTCACACACCTCCTTTCTATGATTTCAAACACCTCCATTCTATGACTTCACACACCTCCATTCTATGACTTTACACACCTCCATTCTTTGACTTCGCACACCTCCTTTCTATGATTTCACACACCTCCATTCTATGACTTCACACACCTCCATTCTATGACTTCACAAACCTCCATTCTGACTTCAAACACCTCCATTCTGACTTCACAAACATCAATTCTGTGACTTCACACACCTCAATTCTGTGACTTCACACACCTCCATTCTATGACTTCACACACCTCCATTCTATGACTTCAAACACTTCCATTCTATGACTTCACACAAACCCATTCTTTGACTTCACATACCTCCATTGTTAGTTCACACACCTCCACTCTATGACATAACACACCGCCATTCTGACTTCACACAGCTCCATTCTATGACTTCACACACCTCCATTCTGTGACTTCACACACCTCCATTCTATGACTTAACACACCTTCATTCTTACTTCACAAACATCCATTCTAGGACTTCACACACCTCCAATCTGACTTCACACAGCTCCATTCTGTGACTTCACACACCTCCATTCTGGGACTTCTCACACCTCCATTCTATGACTTCACACACCTCCATTGTGACTTCACACACCTCCCTTCTATGAATTCACACACCTCCATTCTGACTTCACACACCTCCACTCTATGACTTCACACATCTACATTCTGACTTCACACACCTCCATTCTGTGACTTCACACACCTCCATTCCATGACTTCACACACCTCCATTGTGACTTCACACACCTCCATTCTATGACTTCACACACCTCCATTGTGACTTCACACACCTCCATTCTATGAGTTCACACACCTCCATTCTGAATTCACACACCTCCATTCTATGACTTCACACATCTCCATTCTGACTTCACACACCTTCATTCTGTGACTTCACACACCTCCATTCCATGACTTCCCACACCTCCATTCGATGACTTCACACAACTCCATTCTTTGACTTCACACACCTCAATTCTATGAGTTCACACACCTCCATTTGTGACTCTACACACCAACTTTTTGACTTCACACACCTCCATTCTATGACTTCACACACCTCCATTGTGACTTCACGCACCTCCATTCTGTGACTTCACACACCTCCATTCTGTGACTTCACACACCTCCATTCTGTGAATTCACACACCTCCATTTTGACTTCACACACTTCCATTCTTTGACTTCACACACCTCCATTCTGTGACTTCACACACCACCATTGTTTGACTTCACACACCTCCATTTTTGGACTTCACGCACCTCCATTCCATGACTTCACACATCTCCATTATGAGTTCACATACCTCCATTTTGACTTCACACACCTCCATTCTATGACTTCACACACCTTCATTTTACTTCAGAAACATGCATTCTATGACTTCACACACCTCCACTCTATGACTTCACAAGCCTCCATTCTGAGTACACACACCTCAATTCTGTGACTTCACACACCTCAATTCTGGCTTCACATACCTCCATTCTATGACTTCACACACTTCCATTCTATGACTTCGCACACCTCCATTCTTTGACTTCACACACCTCCATTGTGAGTTCACACACCTCCATTCTATGACTTCACAAACCTCCATTCTGTGCCTTCACACACCTCCATTCTATGACTTAACACACCTTCATTCTTACTTCACAAATACCCATTCTATGACTTCACACACCTCCATTCTATGACTTCACACACCTCCATTCTATGACTTCACACACCTCCATTATGTGACTAAACACACCTCCATTCTGTGACTTCAGACACCGTTATTGTTTGACTTCACACACCTCCATTCTTTGACATCACACACCTCCATTCCATGACTTCAAACACCTCCATTCTATGAGTTCACACACCTCCATTCTGTGACTTCAGACACGGTTACTGTTTGACTTCACACACCTCCATTCTTTGACTTCACACACCTCCATTCCATGACTTCACACACCTCCATTCTATGAGTTCACACACCTCCATTCTATGACTTCACAAATCTCCGTTCTGTGACTTCACACACCTCCATTCTGACTTCACATACCTCCATTCTGACTTCACACCCCTCCATTCTGTGACTTAACACACCTCAATTCTATGACTTCACAGACCTCCATTCTGTGCCTTCACACTCCTCTATTGTTTGACTTCACACGCCTCCATTCTGTGACTTCACACACCTCCATTGTGAGTTAACACACCTCCATTCTGTGACTTTTCGCACCTCCATTCTGTGAATTCACACACCTCCATTCTGTGACTTCACACACCTCCATTCTATGACTTCACACACCTCTATTCTGTGACTTCACACACC
The DNA here is from genome assembly GCA_024803745.1 of Megascapheus bottae. Taxonomy (NCBI): domain Eukaryota; kingdom Metazoa; phylum Chordata; class Mammalia; order Rodentia; family Geomyidae; genus Megascapheus; species Megascapheus bottae. The sequence goes on along the minus strand of JANJXV010001829.1, from coordinate 21,068 downwards.
TTCATTCTGTGACTAAACACACCTCCATTTTGACTTCACACACTTCCATTCTTTGACTTCACACACCTCCATTCTGTGACTTCACACACCATCATTGTTTGACTTCACACTCCTCCATTTTTGGACTTCACACAACTCCATTCCATGACTTCACACATCTTCATTTTATGAGTTCAAACACCTCCATTTTGACTTCACACACCTCCATTCTGTGACTTCACACACCTTCATTCTACTTCAGAAACATCCATTCTATGACTTCACACACCTCCAATCTATGACTTCACAAACCTCCATTCTGTGACTTCACACACCTACATTCTGAGTTCACACACCTAAATTCGGTGACTTCACACACCTCAATTCTGGCTTCACACACCTCCATTCTATGACTTCACACACTTCCTTTCTTTGACTTCACACACCTCCATTGTAAGTTCACACACCTCCATTCTGTGACTTCACACACGACATTCTGTGACTTCACACACCTCCATTCTGTGACTTCACACACCTCCATTCTATGAATTCACACACCTCCATTCTATGAATTCACACATCTCCATTCTGTGACTTCACACACCTCCATTCTATGACTTCCCACACCTCCATTCTGGGACTTCACACACTTCCATTCTGAGTTCACACACCTCCATTGTGTGAGTTAACACACATTCATTCTGTGACTTCACACACCTTCATTCTATGACTTCACACACCTCCAATCTATGACTTCACACACCTCCATTCTATGACTTCACACACCTCCATTCTTTGACTTCACACACCTCCATTCTTTGACTTCACACACCTCCATTGTATGATTTCACACAGCTAAATTCTGACTTCACATCTCCATTTGTGACTTCACACTCCACAATTTTGACTTCAGACACCTCCATTAAGTGACTTCACACACCTCCATTCTGTGAATTCACACACATATATTATGACTTTACACACCTCCATTCTATGACTTCACACACCTCCATTCTATGACTTCACACTCCTCCATTCTATGACTTAACACACCTTCATTCTTACTTCACAAACATCCATTCTATGACTTCACACACCTCCATTCTGTGACTTCACACACCTACATTCTATGACTTCACACACCTCCACTGTGACTTCACACACCTCCAATCTATGAGTTCACACACCTCCATTCTGACTTCACACACCTCCATTCTATGACTTCACACACCTCCATTCTGACTTCACACACCTCCATTCTATGACTTCACACATCTCCATTCTAACTTCACACACCTCCATTCTGTGACTTCACACACCTCCATTCCATGACTTCCCACACCTCCATTCGATGACTTCACACACCTCCATTCTTTGACTTCACACACCTCCATTCTATGAGTTCACACACCTCCATTTGTGACTCTACACACCACCTTTTTGACTTCACAAACCTCCATTTTGTGATTTCACACACCTCCATTCTGTGACTTCAGACACCGTTATTGTTTGACTTCACACACCTCCATTCTTTGACATCACACACCTCCATTCCATGACTTCAAACACCTCCATTCTATGAGTTCACACACCTCCATTCTGTGACTTCAGACACCGTTATTGTTTGACTTCACACACCTCCATTCTTTGACTTCACACACCTCCATTCCATGACTTCACACACCTCCATTCTATGAGTTCACACACCTCCATTCTATGACTTCACAAATCTCCGTTCTGTGACTTCACACACCTCCATTCTGAGTTCACATACCTCCATTCTCTGACTTCACACACCTCCATTCTGTGACTTAACACACCTCAATTCTATGACTTCACAGACCTCCATTCTGTGCCTTCATACTCCTCTATTGTTTGACTTAACACGCCTCCATTCTGTGACTTCACACACCTCCATTGTGAGTTGACACACCTCCATTCTGTGACTTTTCGCACCTCCATTCTGTGAATTCACACACCTCCATTCTGTGACTTCACACACCTCCATTCTATGACTTCACACACCTCTATTCTGTGACTTCACACACCTTCATTCTGTGACTAAACACACCTCCATTTTGACTTCACACACTTCCATTCTTTGACTTCACACACCTCCATTCTGTGACTTCACACACCATCATTGTTTGACTTCACACTCCTCCATTTTTGGACTTCACACAACTCCATTCCATGACTTCACACATCTCCATTTTATGAGTTCAAACACCTCCATTTTGACTTCACACACCTCCATTCTGTGACTTCACACACCTTCATTCTACTTCAGAAACATCCATTCTATGACTTCACACACCTCCAATCTATGACTTCACAAACCTCCATTCTGTGACTTCACACACCTACATTCTGAGTTCACACACATAAATTCGGTGACTTCACACACCTCAATTCTGGCTTCACACACCTCCATTCTATGACTTCACACACTTCCTTTCTTTGATTTCACACACCTCCATTGTAAGTTCACACACCTCCATTCTGTGACTTCACACACGACATTCTGTGACTTCACACACCTCCATTCTGTGACTTCACACACCTCCATTCTATGACTTCACACACCTCCATTCTATGAATTCACACATCTCCATTCTGTGACTTCACACACCTCCATTCTATGACTTCCCACACCTCCATTCTGGGACTTCACACACTTCCATTCTGAGTTCACACACCTCCATTGTGTGAGTTAACACACATTCATTCTGTGACTTCACACACCTTCATTCTATGACTTCACACACCTCCAATCTATGACTTCACACACCTCCATTCTATGACTTCACACACCTCCATTCTTTGACTTCACACACCTCCATTCTTTGACTTCACACACCTCCATTGTATGATTTCACACAGCTAAATTCTGACTTCACATCTCCATTTGTGACTTCACACTCCACAATTTTGACTTCAGACACCTCCATTAAGTGACTTCACACACCTCCATTCTGTGAATTCACACACATATATTATGACTTTACACACCTCCATTCTATGACTTCACACACCTCCATTCTATGACTTCACACTCCTCCATTCTATGACTTAACACACCTTCATTCTTACTTCACAAACATCCATTCTATGACTTCACACACCTCCATTCTGTGACTTCACACACCTACATTCTATGACTTCACACACCTCCACTGTGACTTCACACACCTCCAATCTATGAGTTCACACACCTCCATTCTGACTTCACACACCTCCATTCTATGACTTCACACACCTCCATTCTGACTTCACACACCTCCATTCTATGACTTCACACATCTCCATTCTAACTTCACACACCTCCATTCTGTGACTTCACACACCTCCATTCCATGACTTCCCACACCTCCATTCGATGACTTCACACACCTCCATTCTTTGACTTCACACACCTCCATTCTATGAGTTCACACACCTCCATTTGTGACTCTACACACCACCTTTTTGACTTCACAAACCTCCATTTTGTGATTTCACACACCTCCATTCTGTGACTTCAGACACCGTTATTGTTTGACTTCACACACCTCCATTCTTTGACATCACACACCTCCATTCCATGACTTCAAACACCTCCATTCTATGAGTTCACACACCTCCATTCTGTGACTTCAGACACCGTTATTGTTTGACTTCACACACCTCCATTCTTTGACTTCACACACCTCCATTCCATGACTTCACACACCTCCATTCTATGAGTTCACACACCTCCATTCTATGACTTCACAAATCTCCGTTCTGTGACTTCACACACCTCCATTCTGAGTTCACATACCTCCATTCTCTGACTTCACACACCTCCATTCTGTGACTTAACACACCTCAATTCTATGACTTCACAGACCTCCATTCTGTGCCTTCATACTCCTCTATTGTTTGACTTAACACGCCTCCATTCTGTGACTTCACACACCTCCATTGTGAGTTCACACACCTCCATTCTGTGACTTTACGCACCTCCATTCTGTGAATTCACACACCTCCATTCTGTGACTTCACACACCTCCATTCTATGACTTCACACACCTCCATTCTGTGACTTCACACACCTTCATTCTGTGACTAAACACACCTCCATTTTGACTTCACACACTTCCATTCTTTGACTTCACACACCTCCATTCTGTGACTTCACACACCACCATTGTTTGACTTCACACACCTCCATTTTTGGACTTCACACACCTCCATTCCATGACTTCACACATCTCCATTTTATGAGTTCACACACCTCCATTTTGACTTCACACACCTCCATTCTGTGACTTCACACACCTTCATTCTACTTCAGAAACATCCATTCTATGACTTCACACACCTCCAATCTATGTCTTCACAAACCTCCATTCTGTGACTTCACACACCTACATTCTGATTTCACACACCTAAATTCGGTGACTTCACACACCTCAATTCTGGCTTCACACACCTCCATTCTATGACTTCACACACTTCCTTTCTTTGACTTCACACACCTCCATTGTGAGTTCACACACCTCCATTCTGTGACTTCACACACGACATTCTGTGACTTCACACACCTCCATTCTGTGACTTCACACACCTCCATTCTGGGACTTCACACACCTCCATTCTGAGTTCACACACCTCCATTCTGTGAGTAAACACACATTCATTCTGTGACTTCACACACCTTCATTCTATGACTTCACACACCTCCAATCTATGACTTCACACACCTCCATTCTTTGACTTCGCACACCTCCATTCTTTGACTTCACACACCTCCATTGTATGATTTCACACAGCTAAATTCTGATTTCACATCTCCATTTGTGACTTCACACTCCACAATTTTGACTTCAGACACCTCCATTAAGTGACTTCACACACCTCCATTCTGTGACTTCACACACATCCATTTTGACTTCACATACTTCCATTCTGTGACTTCACACACCTCCATTCTGTGACTTCACACACCTGCATTGTTTGACTTCACACACCTCCATTCTTTGACTTCACACACCTCCATTCCATGACTTCACACACCTCCATTCTATCAGTTCACAAACATCCATTCTATGAGTTCACACACGATCATTTTGACTTCACAGACCTCCATTCTATGACTTCACACACCTATATTCTTACTTCAGAAACATCCATTCTATGACTTCACACACCTCCATTCTATGACTTCACAAACCTCCAGTTTATGACTTCACACACCTCCATTCTATGACTTCACACACCTCCATTCTATGACTTCACACACCTCCATTCTACGACTTCACACACCTCCATTCTGTGACTTCACACATCTCCATTCTATGAGTTCACACACCTGCATTGTGACTTCACACTCCTCCATTCTATGACTTCACACACCTCCATTCTGACTTCACACACCTCCATTCTTACTTCACAAACATCAATTCTGTGACTTCACACACCTCCATTCTCTGACTTCACACACCTCCATTGTGAGCTCACACACCTCCATTCTTACTTCACAAACATCAATTCTGTGACTTCACACACCTCCATTCTATGACTTCACACACCTCCATTCTGTGACTTCACACACCTCCGTTCTATGTCTTCACACACCTCCATTCTGAGTTCACACACCTCCATTCTAACTTCACAAACATCAATTCTGTGACTTCACACACCTCCATTCTATGACTTCACACACCTCCATTCTATGAATTCACACACCTCCATTCTATGACTTCACACACTTCCATTCTTTGACTTCACACACCTCCATTCTTTGACTTCACACAACTCCATTCTATGAGTTCACACACCTCCATTCTGTGACTTCACAAATCTCCGTTCTGTGACTTCACACACCTCCATTCTGAGTTCACATACCTCCATTCTCTGACTTCACACACCTCCATTCTGTGACTTAACACACCTCAATTCTATGACTTCACAGACATCCATTCTGTGCCTTCACACTCCTCTATTGTTTGACTTCACACGCCTCCATTCTGTGACTTCACACACCTCCATTGTGAGTTCACACACCTCCATTCTGTGACTTTACGCACCTCCATTCTGTGAATTCACACACCTCCATTCTGTGAGTTCACACACCTCCATTCTATGACTTCACACACCTCCGTTCTGTGACTTCACACACCTTCATTCTGTGACTAAACACACCTCCATTTTGACTTCACACACTTCCATTCTTTGACTTCACACACCTCCATTCTGTGACTTCACACACCACCATTGTTTGACTTCACACACCTCCATTTTTGGACTTCACACACCTCCATTCCATGACTTCACACATCTCCATTTTATGAGTTCACACACCTCCATTTTGACTTCACACACCTCCATTCTGTGACTTCACACACCTTCATTCTACTTCAGAAACATCCATTCTATGACTTCACACACCTCCAATCTATGACTTCACAAACCTCCATTCTGTGACTTCACACACCTACATTCTGATTTCACACACCTAAATTCGGTGACTTCACACACCTCAATTCTGGCTTCACACACCTCCATTCTATGACTTCACACACTTCCTTTCTTTGACTTCACACACCTCCATTGTGAGTTCACACACCTCCATTCTGTGACTTCACACACGACATTCTGTGACTTCACACAACTCCATTCTGTGACTTCACACACCTCCATTCTGGGACTTCACACACCTCCATTCTGAGTTCACACACCTCCATTCTGTGAGTTAACACACATTCATTCTGTGACTTCCCACACCTCCATTCTGTGACTTCACACACCTCCATTTTGACTTCACACACCTTCATTCTATGACTTCACACACCTCCATTCTATGACTTAACACACCTCCATTCTATGACTTAACACACCTCCATTCTATGACTTAACACACCTCCATTCTATGACTTCACAGACCTCCATTCCGTGACTTCACACTCCTTTATTGTTTGACTTCACGCACATCCATTCTGTGACTTCACACACCTCTATTCGGTGACTTCACACACCTAAATTCTGTGACTTCACACACCTCCATTCTATGACTTCACACACCTCCATTCTGTGACTTCCCACAAATCCATTCTGGGAATTCACACACCTCCATTCTGAGTTCACACACCTCCATTCTGTGACTTAACACACCTTCATTCTGTGACTTCACACACCTTCATTCTATGACTTCACACACCTCCATTCTATGACTTCACACACCTCCATTCTATGACTTCACACGCCTCCATCCTTTGACTTCGCACACCTCCATAATTTGACTTCACACACCTCCGTTCTATGATTTCACACAGCTAAATTCTGACTTCACATCTCCATTTGTGACTTCACACTCCACAATTTTGACTTCACACACCTCCATTCTGTGACTTCACACACCTCCATTCTGTGACTTCACACACATCCATTTTGACTTCACACACTTCCATTCTGTGACTTCACACACCTCCATTCTGTGACTTCACACACCTCCATTGTTTGACTTCACACACCTCCATTCTTTGACTTCCCACACCTACATTCCATGACTTCATACACCTCCATTCTATGACTTCACAAACCTCCATTCTGAGTTTTCACACCTCCATTCTAACTTCACAAACATCAATTCTGTGACTTCACACATCTCCATTCTATGACTTCACACACATCCATTCTTTGACTTCACACACCTCCATTCTTTGACTTCACATACCTCCATTGTGAGTTCACACACCTCCATTCTATGACTTCACACACCTCCATTCTGACTTCACACAGCTCCCTTCTATGACTTTACACACCTCCATTCTGGGCCTTCACACACCTCCATTCTATAACTTAACACAACTTCATTCTTACTTCAGAAACATCCATTCTATGAATTCACACACCTCCATTCTATGATTTCACACACCTCCATTCCATGACTTCAAACACCTCCATTCTGTGACTTCACACACCTCAATTCTGTGACTTCACACACCTCCATTATGACTTCACCCACCTCCATTCTATGACCTCACACACCTCCATTCTATGACTTCACACACCTCCATTCTACGACTTCACACACCTCCATTCTGTGACTTCACACACCTCCATTCTATGAGTTCACACAACTGAGTTGTGACTTCACATTCCTCCATTCTATGACTTCACACACCTCCATTCTGACTTCACACACCTCCATTCTTACTTCACAAACATCAGTTCTGTGACTTCACACACCTCCATTCTCTGACTTCACACACCTCCATTGTGAGTTCACACACCTCCATTCTGACTTCACAAACATCAATTCTGTGACTTCACACACCTCCATTCTATGACTTAACACACAACCATTCTATGACTTCACACACCTCCGTTCTATGTCTTCACACACCTCCATTCTGAGTTCACACACCTCCATGCTAACTTCACAAACATCAATTCTGTGACTTCACACACCTCCATTCTATGAGTTCACACACCTCCATTCTATGAATTCACACACCTCCATTCTATGACGTTAGACACTTCCATTCTTTGACTTCACACACCTCCATTCTGTGACTTCACACACCTCCATTCCATGACTTCCCACACCTCCATTCTATGACTTCACACACCTCCATTCTGACTTCACACAGCTCCATTCTATGACTTTACACACCTCCATTCTGGGCCTTCACACACCTCCATTCTATGACTTAACACACCTTCATTCTTACTTCACAAACATCCAATCTATGAATTCACACACCTCCATTCTATGACTTCACACACCTCCATTCTATGACTTCAAACACCTCCATTCTGTGACTTCACACACCTCAATTCTGTGACTTCACACACCTCCATTATGACTTCACACACCTCCATTCTATGACTTCACATACCTCCATTCTATGACTTCAAACACCTCCATTCTGTGACTTCACACACCTCCATTCTGTGATCACACACCTCCCTCCATTCTGTGACTTCACACACCTCCAATCTGACTTCACACAGCTCCATTCTATGACTTCACACACCTCCATTCGGGGACTTCACACACCTCCATTCTATGACTTCACACACCTCCATTGTGACTTCACAGACCTCCATTCCATGACTTCACACATCTCCATTTTATGAGTTCAAACACCTCCATTTTGACTTCACACACCTCCATTCTGTGACTTCACACACCTTCATTCTACTTCAGAAACATCCATTCTATGACTTCACACACCTCCAATCTATGACTTCACAAACCTCCATTCTGTGACTTCACACACCTACATTCTGAGTTCACACACCTAAATTCGGTGACTTCACACACCTCAATTCTGGCTTCACACACCTCCATTCTATGGCTTCACACACTTCCTTTCTTTGACTTCACACACCTCCATTGTAAGTTCACACACCTCCATTCTGTGACTTCACACACGACATTCTCTGACTTCACACACCTCCATTCTGTGACTTCACACACCTCCATTCTATGACTTCACACACCTCCATTCTATGAATTCACACATCTCCATTCTGTGACTTCACACACCTCCATTCTATGACTTCCCACACCTCCATTCTGGGACTTCACACACTTCCATTCTGAGTTCACACACCTCCATTGTGTGAGTTAACACACATTCATTCTGTGACTTCACACACCTTCATTCTATGACTTCACACACCTCCAATCTATGACTTCACACACCTCCATTCTATGACTTCACACACCTCCATTCTTTGACTTCACACACCTCCATTCTTTGACTTCACACACCTCCATTGTATGCTTTCACACAGCTAAATTCTGACTTCACATCTCCATTTGTGACTTCACACTCCACAATTTTGACTTCAGACACCTCCATTAAGTGACTTCACACACCTCCATTCTGTGAATTCACACACATATATTATGACTTTACACACCTCCATTCTATGACTTCACACACCTCCATTCTATGACTTCACACTCCTCCATTCTATGACTTAACACACCTTCATTCTTACTTCACAAACATCCATTCTATGACTTCACACACCTCCATTCTGTGACTTCACACACCTACATTCTATGACTTCACACACCTCCACTGTGACTTCACACACCTCCAATCTATGAGTTCACACACCTCCATTCTGACTTCACACACCTCCATTCTATGACTTCACACACCTCCATTCTGACTTCACACACCTCCATTCTATGACTTCACACATCTCCATTCTAACTTCACACACCTCCATTCTGTGACTTCACACACCTCCATTCCATGACTTTCCACACCTCCATTCGATGACTTCACACACCTCCATTCTTTGACTTCACACACCTCCATTCTATGAGTTCACACACCTCCATTTGTGACTCTACACACCACCTTTTTGACTTCACAAACCTCCATTTTGTGATTTCACACACCTCCATTCTGTGACTTCAGACACCGTTATTGTTTGACTTCACACACCTCCATTCTTTGACATCACACACCTCCATTCCATGACTTCAAACACCTCCATTCTATGAGTTCACACACCTCCATTCTGTGACTTCAGACACCGTTATTGTTTGACTTCACACACCTCCATTCTTTGACTTCACACACCTCCATTCCATGACTTCACACACCTCCATTTTATGAGTTCACACACCTCCATTCTATGACTTCACAAATCTCCGTTCTGTGACTTCACACACCTTCATTCTACTTCAGAAACATCCATTCTATGACTTCACACACCTCCAATCTATGTCTTCACAAACCTCCATTCTGTGACTTCACACACCTACATTCTGATTTCACACACCTAAATTCGGTGACTTCACACACCTCAATTCTGGCTTCACACACCTCCATTCTATGACTTCACACACTTCCTTTCTTTGACTTCACACACCTCCATTGTGAGTTCACACACCTCCATTCTGTGACTTCACACACGACATTCTGTGACTTCACACACCTCCATTCTGTGACTTCACACACCTCCATTCTGGGACTTCACACACCTCCATTCTGAGTTCACACACCTCCATTCTGTGAGTAAACACACATTCATTCTGTGACTTCACACACCTTCATTCTATGACTTCACACACCTCCAATCTATGACTTCACACACCTCCATTCTTTGACTTCGCACACCTCCATTCTTTGACTTCACACACCTCCATTGTAAGATTTCACACAGCTAAATTCTGACTTCACATCTCCATTTGTGACTTCACACTCCACAATTTTGACTTCAGACACCTCCATTAAGTGACTTCACACACCTCCATTCTGTGACTTCACACACATCCATTTTGACTTCACATACTTCCATTCTGTGACTTCACACACCTCCATTCTGTGACTTCACACACCTCCATTGTTTGACTTCACACACCTCCATTCTTTGACTTCACACACCTCCATTCCATGACTTCACACACCTCCATTCTATCAGTTCACAAACATCCATTCTATGAGTTCACACACGATCATTTTGACTTCACAGACCTCATTCTATGACTTCACACACCTATATTCTTACTTCAGAAACATCCATTCTATGACTTCACACACCTCCATTCTATGACTTCACAAACCTCCAGTTTATGACTTCACACACCTCCATTCTATGACTTCACACACCTCCATTCTATGACTTCACACACCTCCATTCTACGACTTCACACACCTCCATTCTGTGACTTCACACATCTCCATTCTATGAGTTCACACACCTGCATTGTGACTTCACACTCCTCCATTCTATGACTTCACACACCTCCATTCTGACTTCACACTCCTCCATTCTTACTTCACAAACATCAATTCTGTGACTTCACACACCTCCATTCTCTGACTTCACACACCTCCATTGTGAGCTCACACACCTCCATTCTTACTTCACAAACATCAATTCTGTGACTTCACACACCTCCATTCTATGACTTCACACACCTCCATTCTGTGACTTCACACACCTCCGTTCTATGTCTTCACACACCTCCATTCTGAGTTCACACACCTCCATTCTAACTTCACAAACATCAATTCTGTGAATTCACACACCTCCATTCTATGACTTCACACACCTCCATTCTATGAATTCACACACCTCCATTCTATGACTTCACACACTTCCATTCTTTGACTTCACACACCTCCATTCTTTGACTTCACACAACTCCATTCTATGAGTTCACACACCTCCATTCTGTGACTTCACAAATCTCCGTTCTGTGACTTCACACACCTCCATTCTGAGTTCACATACCTCCATTCTCTGACTTCACACACCTCCATTCTGTGACTTAACACACCTCAATTCTATGACTTCACAGACATCCATTCTGTGCCTTCACACTCCTCTATTGTTTGACTTCACACGCCTCCATTCTGTGACTTCACACACCTCCATTGTGAGTTCACACACCTCCATTCTGTGACTTTACGCACCTCCATTCTGTGAATTCACACACCTCCATTCTGTGACTTCACACACCTCCATTCTATGACTTCACACACCTCCGTTCTGTGACTTCACACACCTTCATTCTGTGACTAAACACACCTCCATTTTGACTTCACACACTTCCATTCTTTGACTTCACACACCTCCATTCTGTGACTTCACACACCACCATTGTTTGACTTCACACACCTCCATTTTTGGACTTCACACACCTCCATTCCATGACTTCACACATCTCCATTTTATGAGTTCACACACCTCCATTTTGACTTCACACACCTCCATTCTGTGACTTCACACACCTTCATTCTACTTCAGAAACATCCATTCTATGACTTCACACACCTCCAATCTATGACTTCACAAACCTCCATTCTGTGACTTCACACACCTACATTCTGATTTCACACACCTAAATTCGGTGACTTCACACACCTCAATTCTGGCTTCACACACCTCCATTCTATGACTTCACACACTTCCTTTCTTTGACTTCACACACCTCCATTGTGAGTTCACACACCTCCATTCTGTGACTTCACACACGACATTCTGTGACTTCACACAACTCCATTCTGTGACTTCACACACCTCCATTCTGGGACTTCACACACCTCCATTCTGAGTTCACACACCTCCATTCTGTGAGTTAACACACATTCATTCTGTGACTTCCCACACCTCCATTCTGTGACTTCACACACCTCCATTTTGACTTCACACACCTTCATTCTATGACTTCACACACCTCCATTCTATGACTTAACACACCTCCATTCTATGACTTAACACACCTCCATTCTATGACTTAACACACCTCCATTTTATGACTTCACAGACCTCCATTCCGTGACTTCACACTCCTTTATTGTTTGACTTCACGCACATCCATTCTGTGACTTCACACACCTCTATTCGGTGACTTCACACACCTAAATTCTGTGACTTCACACACCTCCATTCTATGACTTCACACACCTCCATTCTGTGACTTCCCACAAATCCATTCTGGGAATTCACACACCTCCATTCTGAGTTCACACACCTCCATTCTGTGACTTAACACACCTTCATTCTGTGACTTCACACACCTTCATTCTATGACTTCACACACCTCCATTCTATGACTTCACACACCTCCATTCTATGACTTCACACGCCTCCATCCTTTGACTTCGCACACCTCCATTCTTTGACTTCACACACCTCCATTCTATGATTTCACACAGCTAAATTCTGACTTCACATCTCCATTTGTGACTTCACACTCCACAATTTTGACTTCACACACCTCCATTCTGTGACTTCACACACCTCCATTCTGTGACTTCACACACATCCATTTTGACTTCACACACTTCCATTCTGTGACTTCACACACCTCCATTCTGTGACTTCACACACCTCCATTGTTTGACTTCACACACCTCCATTCTTTGACTTCCCACACCTACATTCCATGACTTCACACACCTCCATTCTATGACTTCACAAACCTCCATTCTGAGTTTTCACACCTCCATTCTAACTTCACAAACATCAATTCTGTGACTTCACACATCTCCATTCTATGACTTCACACACATCCATTCTTTGACTTCACACACCTCCATTCTTTGACTTCACATACCTCCATTGTGAGTTCACACACCTCCATTCTATGACTTCACACGCCTCCATCCTTTGACTTCGCACACCTCCATTCTTTGACTTCACACACCTCCATTCTATGATTTCACACAGCTAAATTCTGACTTCACATCTCCATTTGTGACTTCACACTCCACAATTTTGACTTCACACACCTCCATTCTGTGACTTCACACACCTCCATTCTGTGACTTCACACACATCCATTTTGACTTCACACACTTCCATTCTGTGACTTCACACACCTCCATTCTGTGACTTCACACACCTCCATTGTTTGACTTCACACACCTCCATTCTTTGACTTCCCACACCTACATTCCATGACTTCACACACCTCCATTCTATGACTTCACAAACCTCCATTCTGAGTTTTCACACCTCCATTCTAACTTCACAAACATCAATTCTGTGACTTCACACAGCTCCCTTCTATGACTTTACACACCTCCATTCTGGGCCTTCACACACCTCCATTCTATAACTTAACACACCTTCATTCTTACTTCAGAAACATCCATTCTATGAATTCACACACCTCCATTCTATGATTTCACACACCTCCATTCTATGACTTCAAACACCTCCATTCTGTGACTTCACACACCTCAATTCTGTGACTTCACACACCTCCATTATGACTTCACCCACCTCCATTCTATGACCTCACACACCTCCATTCTATGACTTCACACACCTCCATTCTACGACTTCACACACCTCCATTCTGTGACTTCACACACCTCCATTCTATGAGTTCACACAACTGAGTTGTGACTTCACATTCCTCCATTCTATGACTTCACACACCTCCATTCTGACTTCACACACCTCCATTCTTACTTCACAAACATCAGTTCTGTGACTTCACACACCTCCATTCTCTGACTTCACACACCTCCATTGTGAGTTCACACACCTCCATTCTGACTTCACAAACATCAATTCTGTGACTTCACACACCTCCATTCTATGACTTAACACACAACCATTCTATGACTTCACACACCTCCATTCTATGATTCACACACCTCCATTCTGAGTTCACACACCTCCATGCTAACTTCACAAACATCAATTCTGTGACTTCACACACCTCCATTCTATGAGTTCACACACCTCCATTCTATGAATTCACACACCTCCATTCTATGACGTTAGACACTTCCATTCTTTGACTTCACACACCTCCATTCTGTGACTTCACACACCTCCATTCCATGACTTCCCACACCTCCATTCTATGACTTCACACACCTCCATTCTGACTTCACACAGCTCCATTCTACGACTTTACACACCTCCATTCTGGGCCTTCACACACCTCCATTCTATGACTTAACACACCTTCATTCTTACTTCACAAACATCCAATCTATGAATTCACACACCTCCATTCTATGACTTCACACACCTCCATTCTATGACTTCAAACACCTCCATTCTGTGACTTCACACACCTCAATTCTGTGACTTCACACACCTCCATTATGACTTCACACACCTCCATTCTATGACTTCACATACCTCCATTCTATGACTTCACACACCTCAATTCTGTGACTTCACACACCTCCATTCTTTGATCACACACCTCCCTCCATTCTGTGACTTCACACACCTCCAATCTGACTTCACACAGCTCCATTCTATGACTTCACACACCTCCATTCGGTGACTTCACACACCTCCATTCTATGACTTCACACACCTCCATTGTGACTTCACAGACCTCCATTCTATGAGTTCACACACCTCCATTCTGACTTCACACACCTCCATTCTATGACTTCACACACCTCCATTTTGAATTCACACACCTCCATTCTATGACTTCACACAACTCCATTTTGACTTCACACACCTCCATTCTGTGACTTCACACACCTCCATTCTGATTTCACACACCTCCATTCTATGACTTCACACAGCTCCATTCTGACTTCACACACCCCCATTCTATGACTTGCACACCTCCATATATGACTTCACACAACTCCATTTTATGACTTCACAGATCTCCATTCTTTGACTTCATACACCTCCATTCTATGACTTCACACACCAACATTCTATGACTTCACACACCTCCATCTATGACTTCACACAACTCCATTCTATGACTTCACACACCACCATACTTTGACTTCTTACACCTCCATTCTATGACTTCACACACGAACATTAAATGACTTCACCCACCTCCATTCTGTGACTTCACACATCTCCACTCTGACTTCACACACCTCCATTGTATGACTTCACACACCTCCATTCTATGAGTGCACACCCCTCCATTCTATTACTTCACACGCCGCCATTCTATGACTTCACACACCTGCATAGTGACTTCACACACCTCCATTTTATGACTTCACACACCTCCATTCTATGACTTCACACACCAACATTCTATGACTTCACACACCTCCATTCTGTGACTTCACACATCTCCATTCTGACTTCACACACCTCCATTCTATGTCTTCATACACCTCCATTCTATGACATCACACACCTCCATTCTATATCTTCATACTCCTCCATTCTATGACTTCGCACACCTCCATTCTTTGACTTCACACACCTCCATTCTATGATTTCACACAGCTAAATTCTGACTTCACATCTCCATTTGTGACTTCACACTCCACAATTTTGACTTCACACACCTCCATTCTGTGACTTCACACACCTCCATTCTGTGACTTCACACACATCCATTTTGACTTCACACACTTCCATTCTGTGACTTCACACACCTCCATTCTGTGACTTCACACACCTCCATTGTTTGACTTCACACACCTCCATTCTTTGACTTCCCACACCTACATTCCATGACTTCACACACCTCCATTCTATGACTTCACAAACCTCCATTCTGAGTTTTCACACCTCCATTCTAACTTCACAAACATCAATTCTGTGACTTCACACATCTCCATTCTATGACTTCACACACATCCATTCTTTGACTTCACACACCTCCATTCTTTGACTTCACATACCTCCATTGTGAGTTCACACACCTCCATTCTATGACTTCACACACCTCCATTCTGACTTCACACAGCTCCCTTCTATGACTTTACACACCTCCATTCTGGGCCTTCACACACCTCCATTCTATAACTTAACACACCTTCATTCTTACTTCAGAAACATCCATTCTATGAATTCACACACCTCCATTCTATGATTTCACACACCTCCATTCTATGACTTCAAACACCTCCATTCTGTGACTTCACACACCTCAATTCTGTGACTTCACACACCTCCATTATGACTTCACCCACCTCCATTCTATGACCTCACACACCTCCATTCTATGACTTCACACACCTCCATTCTACGACTTCACACACCTCCATTCTGTGACTTCACACACCTCCATTCTATGAGTTCACACAACTGAGTTGTGACTTCACATTCCTCCATTCTATGACTTCACACACCTCCATTCTGACTTCACACACCTCCATTCTTACTTCACAAACATCAGTTCTGTGACTTCACACACCTCCATTCTCTGACTTCACACACCTCCATTGTGAGTTCACACACCTCCATTCTGACTTCACAAACATCAATTCTGTGACTTCACACACCTCCATTCTATGACTTAACACACAACCATTCTATGACTTCACACACCTCCATTCTATGATTCACACACCTCCATTCTGAGTTCACACACCTCCATGCTAACTTCACAAACATCAATTCTGTGACTTCACACACCTCCATTCTATGAGTTCACACACCTCCATTCTATGAATTCACACACCTCCATTCTATGACGTTAGACACTTCCATTCTTTGACTTCACACACCTCCATTCTGTGACTTCACACACCTCCATTCCATGACTTCCCACACCTCCATTCTATGACTTCACACACCTCCATTCTGACTTCACACAGCTCCATTCTATGACTTTACACACCTCCATTCTGGGCCTTCACACACCTCCATTCTATGACTTAACACACCTTCATTCTTACTTCACAAACATCCAATCTATGAATTCACACACCTCCATTCTATGACTTCACACACCTCCATTCTATGACTTCAAACACCTCCATTCTGTGACTTCACACACCTCAATTCTGTGACTTCACACACCTCCATTATGACTTCACACACCTCCATTCTATGACTTCACATACCTCCATTCTATGACTTCACACACCTCAATTCTGTGACTTCACACACCTCCATTCTTTGATCACACACCTCCCTCCATTCTGTGACTTCACACACCTCCAATCTGACTTCACACAGCTCCATTCTATGACTTCACACACCTCCATTCGGTGACTTCACACACCTCCATTCTATGACTTCACACACCTCCATTGTGACTTCACAGACCTCCATTCTATGAGTTCACACACCTCCATTCTGACTTCACACACCTCCATTCTATGACTTCACACACCTCCATTTTGAATTCACACACCTCCATTCTATGACTTCACACAACTCCATTTTGACTTCACACACCTCCATTCTGTGACTTCACACACCTCCATTCTGATTTCACACACCTCCATTCTATGACTTCACACAGCTCCATTCTGACTTCACACACCCCCATTCTATGACTTGCACACCTCCATATATGACTTCACACAACTCCATTTTATGACTTCACAGATCTCCATTCTTTGACTTCATACACCTCCATTCTATGACTTCACACACCAACATTCTATGACTTCACACACCTCCATCTATGACTTCACACAACTCCATTCTATGACTTCACACACCACCATACTTTGACTTCTTACACCTCCATTCTATGACTTCACACACGAACATTAAATGACTTCACCCACCTCCATTCTGTGACTTCACACATCTCCACTCTGACTTCACACACCTCCATTGTATGACTTCACACACCTCCATTCTATGAGTGCACACCCCTCCATTCTATTACTTCACACGCCGCCATTCTATGACTTCACACACCTGCATAGTGACTTCACACACCTCCATTTTATGACTTCACACACCTCCATTCTATGACTTCACACACCAACATTCTATGACTTCACACACCTCCATTCTGTGACTTCACACATCTCCATTCTGACTTCACACACCTCCATTCTATGTCTTCATACACCTCCATTCTATGACATCACACACCTCCATTCTATATCTTCATACTCCTCCATTCTATGACTTCACACACCAACATTCTATGACTTCACACACCTCCCTTTTATGACTTCACTCACCTCCATTCTGACTTCACACACCTCCATTCTATGACTTCACACATCTCCATTCTGACTTCACACACCTCCATTCTGTGACTTAACACACCTCCATTCCATGACTTCCCACACCTCCATTCGATGACTTCACACACCTCCATTCTTTGACTTCACACACCTCCATTCTATGATTTCACACACCTCCATTCTATGATTTCACACACCTCAATTCTATGACTTCACACACCTCCATTCTGACTTCACACACCTCCATTCTATGACTTCATACACCTCCATTCCGTGACTTCACACACCTCCATTCTGAGATCACACACCTCCCTCCATTCTGTGACTTCACACACCTCCAATCTAACTTCACACAGCTCCATTCTATGACTTCACACACCTCCATTCTGTGACTTCACACACCTCCATTCTATGACTTCACACACCTCCATTCTATGACTTCACACACCAACATTCTATGACTTCACACACCTCCATTCTATGACTTCACACACCTCCATTCTATGACTTCACACACCTCCATTCTGTGACTTCACACACCTCCATTCTGTGATCACACACCTCCCTCCATTCTGTGACTTCACACACCTCCAATCTGACTTCACACACCTCCATTCTATGACTTCACACACGAATATTCTATGACTTCACCCACCTCCATTCTGTGACTTCACACATCTCCACTCTGACTTCACACACCTCCATTGTATGTCTTCACACACCTCCATTCTATGAGTGCACACACCTCCATTCTATTACTTCACACGCCGCCATTCTATGACTTCACACACCTGCATTCTGACTTCACACACCTCCATTCTATGACTTCATACACCTCCATTCTATGACTTCACACACCAACATTCTATGACTTCACACACCTCCATTCTGTGACTTCACACATCTCAATTCTGACTTCACACACCTCCATTCTATGTCTTCATACACCTCCATTCTATGACATCACACACCTCCATTCTATGTCTTCATACACCTCCATTCTATGACTTCACACACCAACATTCTATGACTTCACACACCTCCATTCTGTGACCTCACACATCTCCATTGTGACTTCACCCACCTCTATGCTATGACTTCACACAACTCCATTGTGACTTCACACAATTCCATACTGTGACTTCACACAACTCCTTTCTGTGACTTCACACACCTCTATTCTATGACTTCATACATCTCCATTCTATGACTTCACACACCTCCATTCTTTGACTTCACACACCTCCATTGTGAGTTCAAAAACCTCCATTCTGACTTCACAAACATCAATTCTATGACTTCACACACCTCCATTCTATGATTTCACACACCTCCATTCTATGACTTCACACACCTGCATTCTGTGACTTCACACACCTCCATTCTGAGTTAACACACCTCCATTCTGTGACTTCACACACTTCCAATCTGACTTCACACAGCTCCATTTTATGACTTCACACACTTCCATTCTGTGACTTCACACACCTCCATTCTATAACTTCACACACCTCCCTTGTGACTTCACACACCTCCATTCTATGTGTTCACACATCTCCATTCTGACTTCACACACCTCCATTCTGTGACTTAACACACCTCCATTCCATGACTTCCCACACCTCCATTCGATGACTTCACACACCTCCATTATTTGACTTCTCACACCTCCATTCTATGATTTCACACACCTCCATTCTATGACTTCACACACCTCCATTCTATGACTTCACACAC
>JANJXV010001828.1:0-71140 GCA_024803745.1 Megascapheus bottae | reverse complement strand
CAGATGGAGATGTGTGAACTCATAGAATGGAGTTGTGTGACGTCACAATGGAAGTGTGTGAAGTCATAGAATGGAGGTGTGTGAAGTCACAGAATGGAGGTGTGTGAAGTCATAGAATGGAGGTGTGTGAAGTTATAGAATGGATGTTTGTAAAGTAAAAATGAAGGTGTGTGAAGTCATAGAATGGAGATGTGTGAAGTCAGAATGGAGGTGTGTGAAGTCACAGAATGGACATGTGTCAAGTCAGAATTTACGTGTGTGAAGTCAAGGAATGGAGGTGTGTAAAGACATAGAATGGAGGTGTGTGAAGTCATAGAATGGAGGTGTGTGAAGTCAGAATTGAGGTGTGTTAGGTCACAGAATTGAGGTGAGTGAACACAGAATGGAGGTGTGTGAAGTCAAACAATGGAGGTGTTTGAAGTCATAGAATGGTGGAGTGTGAAGTCATAGAATGTATGTTTGTGAAGTAAGAATGAAGGTGTGTGAAGGCATAGAATGGAGGTGTGTGAAGTCATAGAATTTAGGTGTGTGAAGTCATATAATGGAGGTGTGTGAAGTCACAGAATGGAGGTGTGGGAAGTCAGATTGGAGGTGTGAAATCATAGAATGGAGTTGGGTGAGGTCATAGAAAGGAGGTGTGTGAAGTCATAGAATGGAGGTGTGTGTAGTCATAGAATGGAGGTGTGTGAAGTCAGAATGGAGGTGTGTAAACTCATAGAATGGTAGTGTGTGTAGTCACAATGGAGGTGTGTGAAGTCATAGAATGTTGGTGTGTGAAGTCACAGAATGGACGTGTGTGAAGTCATAGAATGGAGGTGTGGGAAGGCATAGAATGGAGGTGTGTGAAGTCAAAGAATGGAGGTGTGGGAAGGCACAGATTGGAGGTGTGTGAAGTCCGAGAATTGAGGTGTGTGAACTCAGTATGGAGGTGTGTAAAGTCACAAAATGGAGGTGTGTGAAGTCATAGAATGGAAGTATGTGAAGTCATAGAATGGAGGTGTGTGAAATCACAGAATGGACGGTATGAAGTCATAGAATGGAGGTGTGTGAAGTCACAGAATTGAGGTGTTTGAAGTCATATATTGGAGGTGTGTGAAATCAAAATGGATGTGTGAAGTCATAGAATGGAGGTGTGTGAAATCATAGAATAAGGGTGTGTGAGGTCATAGAATGGAGGTGTGTGAAGTCACAGAATGGAGGTGTGGGAAGTCACAGATTGCAGGAGTGTGAAGTCACAGAATGGAGGTGTGTGAACCCAGAATAGAGGTGTGTAAAGTCACAGAATGGAGGTGTGTGAAGTCATAGAATGGAAGTGTGTGAAGTCATAGAATGGAGGTGTGTGAAGTCACAGAATGGATGGTATGAAGTCATAGAATGAAGGTGTGTGAAGTCACAAAATTGAGGTGTTTGAAGTCATATATTGGAGGTGTGTGAAATCAAAATGGATGTGTGAAGTCATAGACTGGAGCTGTGTGAAATCATAGAATGAGGGTGTGTGAGGTCATAGAATGGAGGTGTGTGAAGTCACAGAATTGAGGTGTGTGAAGTCATAGAATGGAGGTGTGTGAAGTCATAGAATGGAAGTGTGTGAAGTCACAGATTGGAGCTGTGTGAAGTCACAGAATCGAGGTGTTAGAAGTCACAGAATGGAGGGGTGTGAACTCAGAATGGAGGTGTGTGAAGTCACAGAATGGAGGTGTGTGAAGTTATAGAATGGAAGTGTGTGAAGTCAAGTCATAGAATGGAGGTGTGTGAAGTCAGAATGGAGGTGTGTGAAGTCACCGAATGGAGTTGTGTGAACTCAGACTGGAGGTGTGTGAAGTCACAGAATGGAGGTTTGTGAAGTCATAGAATGGAGGTGTGTGAAGTCATAGAATGGATTTTTCTGAAGTAAGAATGAAGGTGTGTGAAATCATAGAATGGAGGTATGTGAACTCTTAGAATAGGGGTGTGTGAAGTCACAGAATGGAGGTGTGTGAAGTCAAAATGGAGGTGTGTAGTCATCGAATGGAGGTGGGTGAAGTCATAGAAAGGAGGTGTAGGAAGTCATAGAATGGAGGAGTGTGAAGTAATAGAGTGCATGTGAGTGAAATCACAGATTCGAGGTCCGTGAAGTCACAGAATGGAGGTGTGTGATGTCAGAATGGAGGTGTGCGAAGTCATAGAATAGAGGTGTGTGAAGTCAGAATGGAGGTGTGTGAAGACATAGATGGAGTTGTGTGAAGTCATAGTATGGAGGTGTGTGAAATCATAGAATAGAGTTTTGTGAAGTCACAGAATGGAGCTGTGTGAATTCAGAATGGAGGTGTGTGAAGTCATAGAATGGAGGTGTGTGAAGTCAGAATGGAGGTGTGTGAAGTCATAGAATGGAGGTGTGTGAAGTTATAGAATGGATATTTGTAAAGTAAAAATGAAGGTGTGTGAAGTCATAGAATGGAGATGTGTGAAGTCAGAATGGAGGTGTGTGAAGTCACAGAATGGAGATGTGTGAAGTTATAGAATGGAAGTGTGTGAAGTCAAGTCATAGAATGGAGGTGTGTGAAGTCAGAATGGAGGTGTGTGAAGTCACCGAATGGAGTTGTGTGAACTCAGAGTGGAGGTGTGTGAAGTCACAGAATGGAGGTTTGTGAAGTCATAGAATGGAGGTGTGTGAAGTCATAGAATGGATTTTTCTGAAGTAAGAATCAAGGTGTGTGAAATCATAGAATGGAGGTATGTGAACTCTTAGAATGGGGGTGTGTGAAGTCACAGAATGGAGGTGTGTGAAGTCAAAATGGAGGTGTGTAGTCATCGAATGGAGGTGGGTGAAGTCATAGAAAGGAGGTGTAGGAAGTCATAGAATGGAGGAGTGTGAAGTAATAGAGTGCATGTGAGTGAAATCACAGATTCGAGGTCCGTGAAGTCATAGAATGGAGGTGTGTGATGTCAGAATGGAGGTGTGCGAAGTCATAGAATAGAGGTGTGTGAAGTCAGAATGGAGGTGTGTGAAGACATAGATGGAGTTGTGGGAAGTCATAGTATGGAGGTGTGTGAAATCATAGAATAGAGTTTTGTGAAGTCACAGAATGGAGCTGTGTGAATTCAGAATGGAGGTGTGTGAAGTCATAGAATGGAGGTGTGTGAAGTCAGAATGGAGGTGTGTGAAGTCATAGAATGGAGGTGTGTGAAGTTATAGAATGGATATTTGTAAAGTAAAAATGAAGGTGTGTGAAGTCATAGAATGGAGATGTGTGAAGTCAGAATGGAGGTGTGTGAAGTCACAGAATGGAGATGTGTGAAGTTATAGAATGGAAGTGTGTGAAGTCAAAGAATGGAGGTGTGTGAAGTCATAGAATGGGTGTTTGTGAAGTAAGAATGAAGGTGTGTGAAGTCATAGAATGGAGGTGTGTGAACCCTGAATGGAGTTGTGTAAAGTCACAGAATGGAGGTGTGTGAAGTCATAGAATGGAAGTGTGTGAAGTCATAGAATGGAGGTGTGTGAAGTCATAGAATGGGTGTTTGTGAAGTAAGAATGAAGGTGTGTGAAGTCATAGAATGGAGGTGTGTGAAGTCACAGAATGGAGGTGTGGTAAGTCACAGATTGCAGGACTGTGAAGTCACAGAATGGAGGTGTGAGAACCCTGAATGGAGTTGTGTAAAGTCACAGAATGGAGGTGTGTGAAGTCATAGAATGGAAGTGTGTGAACTCATAGAATGGAGGTTTGTGACGTCACAATGGAAGTTTGTGAAGTCATAGAATGGAGGTGTGTGAAGTCACAGAATGGAGGTGTGTGAAGTCATATAATGGAGGTGTGTGAAGTCAGAATGGAGGTGTGTGAAGTCACACAATGGAGGTGTGTGAACTCAGAATGGAGGTGTGTGCAATCATAGATGGAGGTGTGTGAAGTCATAGTATGGAGATATGTGAAATCATAGAATGGAGTTTTGTGAAGTCACAGATTGGAGTTGTGTGAGTCAGAATTGAGGTGTGTGAAGTCATAGAATGTAGATGTGTGAAGTCATAGAATGGAGTATTGTGAAGTCACCGAAGGGAGGTTTGTGAAGTCATAGAATGGAGGTATGAGAAATCAAATTAGAGGTGTGTGAAGTCGGAGAATGGAGGTGTGTGAAGTCATAGCATTGAGGTGGGTGAAGTCATAGTATGGAGGTGTATGAATTCAGATTGGAGGTGTGTGAAGTCATAGAATGGAGGTGTGTCAACTCAGAAAGGAGGTGTGTGAAGTCATAGAATGGAGGTGAGTGAAGTCATAGAATGGAGGTGTGTGAACACATAGAATGGAGGTCTGTGACGTCACAATGGTAGTTTGTGAAGTCATAGAATGGAGGTGTGTGAAGTCACAGAATGGAGGTGTGTGAAGTCAGAATGGAGGTGTGAAGTCATAGAATGGAGGTGGGTGAAGTCATAGATATTAGGTGTGTGAAGTCATAGAACGGAGGTGTGTGAACTCATAGAATGGAGGTGTGTGACATCACAATGGAAGTTTGTGAAGTCATAGAATGGAGGTGTGTGAAGTCACAGAATGGAGGTGTGTGAAGTCATACAATGGAGGTGTGTGAAGTCAGAATGGAGGTGTGTGAAGTCACAGAATGTAGGTGTGTGAACTCATAATGGAGGTGTGTGAAGTCATAGATGGAGGTGTGTAAAGTCATAGTATGGAGATATGTGAAATCATAGAAAGGAGTTTTGTGAAGTCACAGAATGGAGTTGTGTGAGTCAGAATTGAGGTGTGTGAAGTCATAGAATGTAGATGTGTGAAGTCAAAGAATGGAGTATTGTGAAGTCACCGAAGGGACGTTTGTGAAGTCATAGAATGGAGGTATGAGAAATCAAATTAGAGGGGTGTGAAGTCGGAGAATCGAGGTGTGTGAAGTCATAGAATGGAGGTGGGTGAAGTCACAGAATGGAGGTGTGTGAACTCAGAATGGAGGTGTGTGAAGTCACAGAATGGAGGTTTGTGAAATCATAGAATGGAAGTGTGTGAAGTCATAGAATGGAAGTGTGTGAAGTCAGAATGGAGGTGTGTTAATTCACGGAATGGAGTTTTGTGAACTCAGTATGGAGGTGTGAAGTCACAGAATGGAGGTTTGTGAAGTCATACATGGAGGTGTGTGAGGTCATAGAATGGATGTTTCTGAAGTAAGAATGAAGGTGTGTGAAGTCATAGAATGGAGGTGTGTGAAGTCATTGAATGGAGGTGTGTGAAGTCACTGAATGGAAGAGTGTGAAGTCAGAATGGAGGTGTGAAGTCATAGAATGAACGTGGGTGAAGTCATAGAAAGGAGGTGTGGGAAGTCATAGAATGGAGGAGTGTGAAGTCATAGAGTGGAGGTGAGTGAAGTCACAGATTCGAGGTCTGTGAAGTCATAGATTGGACGTGTGTGATGTCATAATGGAGGTGTGCGAAGTCATAGAATAGAGGTTTGCGAAGTCAGAATGGAGGTGTGTGAAGTCATAGAATGGAGGTGTGTGAACTCATAGAATGGAGGTGTGTGACGTCACAATGGAAGTGTGTGTAGTCACAGAATGGAGGTGTGTGAATTCACACACTGGAGGTGTGTGAAGTCAGAATGGAATTGTCTGAAGTCACAGAATTGAGCTGTGTGAATTCAGAATGGGGGTGTGTGAAGTCATAGAATGGAGGTGTGTAAAGTCAGAATGGAGGTGTGTGAACTCATAAAATGGAGGTGTGTGTAGTCACAATGGATGTGTGTGAAGTCATAGAATGGAGGTGTGTGATGTCACAGAATGGAGGTGTGTGAAGTCATAGAATGGAGGTGTGTGAAGTCATGGAATGGGTGTTTGTGAAGTAAGAATGAAGGTGTGTGAAGTCATAGAATGGAGGTGTGTGAAGTCACAGAATGGAGGTGTGGGAAGTCACAGATTGCAGGAGTGTGAAGTCACAGAATGGAGGTGTGTGAACCCAGAATGGAGGTGTGTAAAGTCACAAAATGGAGGTGTGTGAAGTCAGAATGGAGGTGTGAAGTCATAGAATGGAGGTGGGTGAAGTCATAGAACTTAGGTGTGGGAAGTCATAGAATGGAGAAGTGTGAAGTCATAGAGTGGAGGTGAGTGAAGTCACAGATTCGAGGTCTGTGAAGTCATAGAATGGAGGTGTGTGAAGTCATAGAATGGAGTATTGTGAAGTCACCGAAGGGAGGTTGTGAAGTCATAGAATGGAGGTATGAGAAATCAAATTAGAGGGGTGTGAAGTCGTAGAATGGAGGTGTGTGAAGTCATAGAATGGAGGTGGGTGAAGTCATAGAATGGAGGTGTGTGAATTCAGATTGGAGGTGTGTGAAGTCATAGAATGGAGGTGTGTCAACTCAGAAAGGAGGGGTGTGAAGTCATAGAATGGAGGTGAGGGAAGTCATAGAATGGAGGTGTGTGAAATCATAGAATGGAGGTGTGTGAAGTCACAGAATTTAGGTGTGTGAAGTCAGAATGGAGATGTGTGAGGTCATAGAATGAAGGTGTGTGAGCTCATAGAATGGAGGTGTGTGACGTCACAATGGAAGTTTGTGAAGTCATAGAATGGAGGTGTGTGAAGTCACAGAATGGAGGTGTGTGAAGTCATACAATGGAAGTGTGTGAAGTCAGAATGGAGGTGTGTGAAGTCACAGAATGGAGGTGTGTCAACTCAGAATGGAGGTGTGTGCAATCATAGATGGACATGTGTGAAGTCATAGTATGGAGATATGTGAAATCTTAGAATGGAGTTTTGTGAAGTCACAGAATGGAGTTGTGTGAGTCAGAATTGAGGTGTGTGAAGTCATAGAATGTACATGTGTAAAGTCATAGAATGGAGTATTTTGAAGTCACCGAAGGGAGGTTTGTGAAGTCATAGAATGGAGGTATGGGAAATCAAATTAGAGGGGTGTGAAGTCGGAGAATGGAGGTGTGTGAAGTGATAGAATTGAGGTGGGTGAAGTCATAGAATCGAGGTGTGTGAATTCAGATTGGAGGTGTGTGAAGTCACAGAATGGAGGTGTGTCAACTCAGAAAGGAGGTGTGTGAAGTCATAGAATGGAGGTGAGTGAAGTCATAGAATGGAGGTGTGTGAACACATAGAATGGAGGTCTGTGACGTCACAATGGAAGTTTGTGAAGTCATAGAATGGAGGTGTGTGAAGTCACAGAATGGAGGTGTGTGAAGTCAGAATGGAGGTGTGAAGTCATAGAATGGAGGTGGGTGAAGTCACAGAAATTAGGTGTGTGAAGTCATAGAATGGAGGTGTGTGATCTCATAGAATGGAGGTGTGTGACATCACAATGGAAGTTTGTGAAGTCATAGAATGGAGGTGTGTGAAGTCACAGAATGGAGGTGTGTGAACTCATAATGGATGTGTGTAAAGTCATAGATGGAGGTGTGTGAAGTCATAATATGGAGATACGTGAAATCATAGAATGGAGTTTTGTGAAGTCACAGAATGGAGTTGTGTGAGTCAGAATTGAGATGTGTGAAGTCATAGAATGTAGATGTGTGAAGTCATAGAATGGAGCATTGTGAAGTCAACGAAGGGAGGTTTGTGAAGTCATAGAATGGAGGTATGAGAAATCAAATTAGAGGGGTGTGAAGTCGGAGAATGGAGGTGTGTGAAGTCATAGAATGGATGTGGGTGAAGTCATAGAATGGAAGTGTGTGAAGTCACTGAATGGACGAGCTTAAAGTCATAGAATGGAGGTGTGTGAAGTCAGAGAATTGAGCTGTTTGAAGTCATATATTGGAGAGTTGTGAAGTCAAAATGGATGTGTGAAGTCATAGAATGTAGGTGTGTGAAATCATAGAATGGAGGTGTGTGAAGTCACAGAATGCAGGTGTGTGAACTCAGAATGGAGGTGTGTGAAGTCACAGAATGGAGGTTTGTGAAGTCATAGAATGGAAGTGTGTGAAGTCATAGAATGGAGGTATGTGAACTCATAGAATGGGGGTGTATGAAGTCACAGAATGGAGGTGTGTGAAGTCAGAATGGAGGTGTGTAGTCATCGATTGGAGGTGGGTGAAGTCATAGAAAGGACGTGCGGGAAGTCATAGAATGGAGGTTTGTGAAGTCAGAATGGAGGTGTGTGAAGTCACAGAATTGAGGTGTGTGAACACAGAAGGGAGGTGTGTGAAGTCAAAGAGTGGAGGTGTTTGAAGTCATAGAATGGAGGAGTGTGAAGTCATAGAGTGCATGTGAGTGAAATTACAGATTCGAGGTCTGTGAAGTCATAGAATGGAGGTGTGTGATGTCAGAATGGAGGTGTGCGAAGTCATAGAATAGAGGTGTGTGAAGTCAGAATGGAGGTGTGTGAAGTCATAGATGGAGTTGTGTGAAGTCATAGTATGGAGGTGTGTGAAATCATAGAATAGAGTTTTGTGTAGGCACAGAATGGAGCTGTGTGAATTCAGAATCGAGGTGTGTGAAGTCATAGAATGGAGGTGTGTGAAGACAGATGGAGATGTGTGAACTCATAGAATGGAGTTGTGTGACGTCACAATGGAAGTGTGTGAAGTCATAGAATGGAGGTGTGTGAAGTCACAGAATGGAGGTGTGTGAAGTCATAGAATGGAGGTGTGTGAAGTTATAGAATGGATGTTTGTAAAGTAAAAATGAAGGTGTGTGAAGTCATAGAATGGAGATGTGTGAAGTCAGAATGGAGGTGTGTGAAGTCACAGAATGGACATGTGTCAAGTCAGAATTTACGTGTGTGAAGTCAAGGAATGGAGGTGTGTAAAGACATAGAATGGAGGTGTGTGAAGTCATAGAATGGAGGTGTGAGAAGTCAGAATTGAGGTGTGTTAGGTCACAGAATTGAGGTGAGTGAACACAGAATGGAGGTGTGTGAAGTCAAACAATGGAGGTGTTTGAAGTCATAGAATGGTGGAGTGTGAAGTCATAGAATGTATGTTTGTGAAGTAAGAATGAAGGTGTGTGAAGGCATAGAATGGAGGTGTGTGAAGTCATAGAATTTAGGTGTGTGAAGTCATATAATGGAGGTGTGTGAAGTCACAGAATGGAGGTGTGGGAAGTCAGATTGGAGGTGTGAAATCATAGAATGGAGTTGGGTGAGGTCATAGAAAGGAGGTGTGTGAAGTCATAGAATGGAGGTGTGTGTAGTCATAGAATGGAGGTGTGTGAAGTCAGAATGGAGGTGTGTAAACTCATAGAATGGTAGTGTGTGTAGTCACAATGGAGGTGTGTGAAGTCATAGAATGTTGGTGTGTGAAGTCACAGAATGGACGTGTGTGAAGTCATAGAATGGAGGTGTGGGAAGGCATAGAATGGAGGTGTGTGAAGTCAAAGAATGGAGGTGTGGGAAGGCACAGATTGGAGGTGTGTGAAGTCCCAGAATTGAGGTGTGTGAACTCAGTATGGAGGTGTGTAAAGTCACAAAATGGAGGTGTGTGAAGTCATAGAATGGAAGTATGTGAAGTCAT
Source organism: Megascapheus bottae (assembly GCA_024803745.1). Lineage (NCBI taxonomy): Eukaryota > Metazoa > Chordata > Mammalia > Rodentia > Geomyidae > Megascapheus > Megascapheus bottae. The sequence continues at coordinate 61,722 of JANJXV010001828.1, read as the reverse complement.
AGAATGGAGGTGTGTGAAATCACAGAATGGACGGTATGAAGTCATAGAATGGAGGTGTGTGAAGTCACAGAATTGAGGTGTTTGAAGTCATATATTGGAGGTGTGTGAAATCAAAATGGATGTGTGAAGTCATAGAATGGAGGTGTGTGAAATCATAGAATAAGGGTGTGTGAGGTCATAGAATGGAGGTGTGTGAAGTCACAGAATGGAGGTGTGGGAAGTCACAGATTGCAGGAGTGTGAAGTCACAGAATGGAGGTGTGTGAACCCAGAATAGAGGTGTGTAAAGTCACAGAATGGAGGTGTGTGAAGTCATAGAATGGAAGTGTGTGAAGTCATAGAATGGAGGTGTGTGAAGTCACAGAATGGATGGTATGAAGTCATAGAATGAAGGTGTGTGAAGTCACAAAATTGAGGTGTTTGAAGTCATATATTGGAGGTGTGTGAAATCAAAATGGATGTGTGAAGTCATAGACTGGAGCTGTGTGAAATCATAGAATGAGGGTGTGTGAGGTCATAGAATGGAGGTGTGTGAAGTCACAGAATTGAGGTGTGTGAAGTCATAGAATGGAGGTGTGTGAAGTCATAGAATGGAAGTGTGTGAAGTCACAGATTGGAGCTGTGTGAAGTCACAGAATCGAGGTGTTAGAAGTCACAGAATGGAGGGGTGTGAACTCAGAATGGAGGTGTGTGAAGTCACAGAATGGAGGTGTGTGAAGTTATAGAATGGAAGTGTGTGAAGTCAAGTCACCGAATGGAGTTGTGTGAACTCAGACTGGAGGTGTGTGAAGTCACAGAATGGAGGTTTGTGAAGTCATAGAATGGAGGTGTGTGAAGTCATAGAATGGATTTTTCTGAAGTAAGAATGAAGGTGTGTGAAATCATAGAATGGAGGTATGTGAACTCTTAGAATAGGGGTGTGTGAAGTCACAGAATGGAGGTGTGTGAAGTCAAAATGGAGGTGTGTAGTCATCGAATGGAGGTGGGTGAAGTCATAGAAAGGAGGTGTAGGAAGTCATAGAATGGAGGAGTGTGAAGTAATAGAGTGCATGTGAGTGAAATCACAGATTCGAGGTCCGTGAAGTCACAGAATGGAGGTGTGTGATGTCAGAATGGAGGTGTGCGAAGTCATAGAATAGAGGTGTGTGAAGTCAGAATGGAGGTGTGTGAAGACATAGATGGAGTTGTGTGAAGTCATAGTATGGAGGTGTGTGAAATCATAGAATAGAGTTTTGTGAAGTCACAGAATGGAGCTGTGTGAATTCAGAATGGAGGTGTGTGAAGTCATAGAATGGAGGTGTGTGAAGTCAGAATGGAGGTGTGTGAAGTCATAGAATGGAGGTGTGTGAAGTTATAGAATGGATATTTGTAAAGTAAAAATGAAGGTGTGTGAAGTCATAGAATGGAGATGTGTGAAGTCAGAATGGAGGTGTGTGAAGTCACAGAATGGAGATGTGTGAAGTTATAGAATGGAAGTGTGTGAAGTCAAGTCATAGAATGGAGGTGTGTGAAGTCAGAATGGAGGTGTGTGAAGTCACCGAATGGAGTTGTGTGAACTCAGAGTGGAGGTGTGTGAAGTCACAGAATGGAGGTTTGTGAAGTCATAGAATGGAGGTGTGTGAAGTCATAGAATGGATTTTTCTGAAGTAAGAATCAAGGTGTGTGAAATCATAGAATGGAGGTATGTGAACTCTTAGAATGGGGGTGTGTGAAGTCACAGAATGGAGGTGTGTGAAGTCAAAATGGAGGTGTGTAGTCATCGAATGGAGGTGGGTGAAGTCATAGAAAGGAGGTGTAGGAAGTCATAGAATGGAGGAGTGTGAAGTAATAGAGTGCATGTGAGTGAAATCACAGATTCGAGGTCCGTGAAGTCATAGAATGGAGGTGTGTGATGTCAGAATGGAGGTGTGCGAAGTCATAGAATAGAGGTGTGTGAAGTCAGAATGGAGGTGTGTGAAGACATAGATGGAGTTGTGGGAAGTCATAGTATGGAGGTGTGTGAAATCATAGAATAGAGTTTTGTGAAGTCACAGAATGGAGCTGTGTGAATTCAGAATGGAGGTGTGTGAAGTCATAGAATGGAGGTGTGTGAAGTCAGAATGGAGGTGTGTGAAGTCATAGAATGGAGGTGTGTGAAGTTATAGAATGGATATTTGTAAAGTAAAAATGAAGGTGTGTGAAGTCATAGAATGGAGATGTGTGAAGTCAGAATGGAGGTGTGTGAAGTCACAGAATGGAGATGTGTGAAGTTATAGAATGGAAGTGTGTGAAGTCAAAGAATGGAGGTGTGTGAAGTCATAGAATGGGTGTTTGTGAAGTAAGAATGAAGGTGTGTGAAGTCATAGAATGGAGGTGTGTGAACCCTGAATGGAGTTGTGTAAAGTCACAGAATGGAGGTGTGTGAAGTCATAGAATGGAAGTGTGTGAAGTCATAGAATGGAGGTGTGTGAAGTCATAGAATGGGTGTTTGTGAAGTAAGAATGAAGGTGTGTGAAGTCATAGAATGGAGGTGTGTGAAGTCACAGAATGGAGGTGTGGTAAGTCACAGATTGCAGGACTGTGAAGTCACAGAATGGAGGTGTGAGAACCCTGAATGGAGTTGTGTAAAGTCACAGAATGGAGGTGTGTGAAGTCATAGAATGGAAGTGTGTGAACTCATAGAATGGAGGTTTGTGACGTCACAATGGAAGTTTGTGAAGTCATAGAATGGAGGTGTGTGAAGTCACAGAATGGAGGTGTGTGAAGTCATATAATGGAGGTGTGTGAAGTCAGAATGGAGGTGTGTGAAGTCACACAATGGAGGTGTGTGAACTCAGAATGGAGGTGTGTGCAATCATAGATGGAGGTGTGTGAAGTCATAGTATGGAGATATGTGAAATCATAGAATGGAGTTTTGTGAAGTCACAGAATGGAGTTGTGTGAGTCAGAATTGAGGTGTGTGAAGTCATAGAATGTAGATGTGTGAAGTCATAGAATGGAGTATTGTGAAGTCACCGAAGGGAGGTTTGTGAAGTCATAGAATGGAGGTATGAGAAATCAAATTAGAGGTGTGTGAAGTCGGAGAATGGAGGTGTGTGAAGTCATAGCATTGAGGTGGGTGAAGTCATAGTATGGAGGTGTATGAATTCAGATTGGAGGTGTGTGAAGTCATAGAATGGAGGTGTGTCAACTCAGAAAGGAGGTGTGTGAAGTCATAGAATGGAGGTGAGTGAAGTCATAGAATGGAGGTGTGTGAACACATAGAATGGAGGTCTGTGACGTCACAATGGTAGTTTGTGAAGTCATAGAATGGAGGTGTGTGAAGTCACAGAATGGAGGTGTGTGAAGTCAGAATGGAGGTGTGAAGTCATAGAATGGAGGTGGGTGAAGTCATAGATATTAGGTGTGTGAAGTCATAGAACGGAGGTGTGTGAACTCATAGAATGGAGGTGTGTGACATCACAATGGAAGTTTGTGAAGTCATAGAATGGAGGTTTGTGAAATCATAGAATGGAAGTGTGTGAAGTCATAGAATGGAAGTGTGTGAAGTCATAGAATGGAAGTGTGTGAAGTCAGAATGGAGGTGTGTTAATTCACGGAATGGAGTTTTGTGAACTCAGTATGGAGGTGTGAAGTCACAGAATGGAGGTTTGTGAAGTCATACATGGAGGTGTGTGAGGTCATAGAATGGATGTTTCTGAACTAAGAATGAAGGTGTGTGAAGTCATAGAATGGAGGTGTGTGAAGTCATTGAATGGAGGTGTGTGAAGTCACTGAATGGAAGAGTGTGAAGTCAGAATGGAGGTGTGAAGTCATAGAATGAACGTGGGTGAAGTCATAGAAAGGAGGTGTGGGAAGTCATAGAATGGAGGAGTGTGAAGTCATAGAGTGGAGGTGAGTGAAGTCACAGATTCGAGGTCTGTGAAGTCATAGATTGGACGTGTGTGATGTCATAATGGAGGTGTGCGAAGTCATAGAATAGAGGTTTGCGAAGTCAGAATGGAGGTGTGTGAAGTCATAGAATGGAGGTGTGTGAACTCATAGAATGGAGGTGTGTGACGTCACAATGGAAGTGTGTGTAGTCACAGAATGGAGGTGTGTGAATTCACACACTGGAGGTGTGTGAAGTCAGAATGGAATTGTCTGAAGTCACAGAATTGAGCTGTGTGAATTCAGAATGGGGGTGTGTGAAGTCATAGAATGGAGGTGTGTAAAGTCAGAATGGAGGTGTGTGAACTCATAAAATGGAGGTGTGTGTAGTCACAATGGATGTGTGTGAAGTCATAGAATGGAGGTGTGTGATGTCACAGAATGGAGGTGTGTGAAGTCATAGAATGGAGGTGTGTGAAGTCATGGAATGGGTGTTTGTGAAGTAAGAATGAAGGTGTGTGAAGTCATAGAATGGAGGTGTGTGAAGTCACAGAATGGAGGTGTGGGAAGTCACAGATTGCAGGAGTGTGAAGTCACAGAATGGAGGTGTGTGAACCCAGAATGGAGGTGTGTAAAGTCACAAAATGGAGGTGTGTGAAGTCAGAATGGAGGTGTGAAGTCATAGAATGGAGGTGGGTGAAGTCATAGAACTTAGGTGTGGGAAGTCATAGAATGGAGAAGTGTGAAGTCATAGAGTGGAGGTGAGTGAAGTCACAGATTCGAGGTCTGTGAAGTCATAGAATGGAGGTGTGTGAAGTCATAGAATGGAGTATTGTGAAGTCACCGAAGGGAGGTTGTGAAGTCATAGAATGGAGGTATGAGAAATCAAATTAGAGGGGTGTGAAGTCGTAGAATGGAGGTGTGTGAAGTCATAGAATGGAGGTGGGTGAAGTCATAGAATGGAGGTGTGTGAATTCAGATTGGAGGTGTGTGAAGTCATAGAATGGAGGTGTGTCAACTCAGAAAGGAGGGGTGTGAAGTCATAGAATGGAGGTGAGGGAAGTCATAGAATGGAGGTGTGTGAAATCATAGAATGGAGGTGTGTGAAGTCACAGAATTTAGGTGTGTGAAGTCAGAATGGAGATGTGTGAGGTCATAGAATGAAGGTGTGTGAGCTCATAGAATGGAGGTGTGTGACGTCACAATGGAAGTTTGTGAAGTCATAGAATGGAGGTGTGTGAAGTCACAGAATGGAGGTGTGTGAAGTCATACAATGGAAGTGTGTGAAGTCAGAATGGAGGTGTGTGAAGTCACAGAATGGAGGTGTGTCAACTCAGAATGGAGGTGTGTGCAATCATAGATGGACATGTGTGAAGTCATAGTATGGAGATATGTGAAATCTTAGAATGGAGTTTTGTGAAGTCACAGAATGGAGTTGTGTGAGTCAGAATTGAGGTGTGTGAAGTCATAGAATGTACATGTGTAAAGTCATAGAATGGAGTATTTTGAAGTCACCGAAGGGAGGTTTGTGAAGTCATAGAATGGAGGTATGGGAAATCAAATTAGAGGGGTGTGAAGTCGGAGAATGGAGGTGTGTGAAGTGATAGAATTGAGGTGGGTGAAGTCATAGAATCGAGGTGTGTGAATTCAGATTGGAGGTGTGTGAAGTCACAGAATGGAGGTGTGTCAACTCAGAAAGGAGGTGTGTGAAGTCATAGAATGGAGGTGAGTGAAGTCATAGAATGGAGGTGTGTGAACACATAGAATGGAGGTCTGTGACGTCACAATGGAAGTTTGTGAAGTCATAGAATGGAGGTGTGTGAAGTCACAGAATGGAGGTGTGTGAAGTCAGAATGGAGGTGTGAAGTCATAGAATGGAGGTGGGTGAAGTCACAGAAATTAGGTGTGTGAAGTCATAGAATGGAGGTGTGTGATCTCATAGAATGGAGGTGTGTGACATCACAATGGAAGTTTGTGAAGTCATAGAATGGAGGTGTGTGAAGTCACAGAATGGAGGTGTGTGAACTCATAATGGATGTGTGTAAAGTCATAGATGGAGGTGTGTGAAGTCATAATATGGAGATACGTGAAATCATAGAATGGAGTTTTGTGAAGTCACAGAATGGAGTTGTGTGAGTCAGAATTGAGATGTGTGAAGTCATAGAATGTAGATGTGTGAAGTCATAGAATGGAGCATTGTGAAGTCAACGAAGGGAGGTTTGTGAAGTCATAGAATGGAGGTATGAGAAATCAAATTAGAGGGGTGTGAAGTCGGAGAATGGAGGTGTGTGAAGTCATAGAATGGATGTGGGTGAAGTCATAGAATGGAAGTGTGTGAAGTCACTGAATGGACGAGCTTAAAGTCATAGAATGGAGGTGTGTGAAGTCAGAGAATTGAGCTGTTTGAAGTCATATATTGGAGAGTTGTGAAGTCAAAATGGATGTGTGAAGTCATAGAATGTAGGTGTGTGAAATCATAGAATGGAGGTGTGTGAAGTCACAGAATGCAGGTGTGTGAACTCAGAATGGAGGTGTGTGAAGTCACAGAATGGAGGTTTGTGAAGTCATAGAATGGAAGTGTGTGAAGTCATAGAATGGACATGTGTGAAGTCAGAATGGAGGTGTGTTAAGTCACCGAATGTAGTTTTGTGAACTCAGTATGGAGGTGTGTGAAGTCACAGAATGGATGTTGGTGAAGTCATAGATGGAGGTGTGTGAGGTCATAGAATGGATGTTTCTGAAGTAAGAATGAAGCTGTGTGAAGTCATAGAATGAAGGTGGGTGAAGTCATAGAAAGGAGGTGTGGGCAGTCATAGAATGGAGGAGTGTGAAGTCATAGAGTGGAGGTGAGTGAAGTCACAGATTCGAGGTCTGTGAAGTCATAGATTGGAGGTGTGTGATGTCAGAATGGAGGTGTGCGAAGTCATAGAATAGAGGTTTGTGAAGTCAGAATGGAGGTGTGTGAACTCATAGAATGGAGGTGTGTGACGTCACAATGGAGGTGTGTGAAGTCACAGAATGGAGGTGTGTGAATACATACAATGGAGGTGTGTGAAGTCAGAATGTAATTTTGTGAAGTCACAGAATTGAGCTGTGTGAATTCAGAATGGAGTTGTGTGAAGTCATAGAAAGGAGGTGTGTGAAGTCAGAATGGAGGTGTGTGAACTCATAGAATGGAGGTGTGTGTAGTCAAAATGGATGTGTGGGTAGTCATAAAATGGAGGTGTGTGAAGTCACAGAATGGAGGTGGGTGAAGTCATAGAATGGAGGTGTGTGAAGTCATAGAATGGGTGTTTGTGAAGTAAGAATGAAGGTGTGTGAAGTCATAGAATGGAGGTGTGTGAAGTCACACATTGGAGGTGTGGGAAGGCACAGATTGCAGGAGTGTGAAGTCACCTAATGGAGGTGTGTGAACCCTGAATGGAGGTGTGTAAAATCTCAGAATGGAGGTGTGTGAAGTCATAGAGTGGAAGTGTGTGAAGTCATAGAATGGAGGTGTGTGAAGTCACAGAATGGACCGTATGAAGTCATAGAATGGAGGTGTGTGAAGTCACAGAATTGAGGTGTTTGAAGTCATATATTGGAGGTGTGTGAAATCAAAATGGATGTGTGAAGTCATAGAATGGAAGTGTGTGAATTCACAGATTGGAGCTGTGTGAAGTCACAGAATCGAGGTGTGAGAAGTCACAGAATGGAGGTGTGTGAACTCAGAATGGAGGTGTGTGAAGTCACAGAATGGAGGTGTGTGAAGTCATAGAATGGAAGTGTGTGAAGTCATAGAATGGAGGTGTGTGAAGTCAGAATGGAGGTGTGTGAAGTCACCGAATGGAGTTGTGTGAACTCAGAATGGAGGTGTGTGAAGTCTCAGAATGTAGGTTTGTGAAGTCATAGAATGGAGGTATGTGAAGTCAAAGAATGGATGTTTCTGAAGTAAGAATGAAGGTGTGTGAAGTCATAGAATGGAGGTATGTGAACTCATAGAATGGGGGTGTGTGAAGTCACAGAATGGAGGTGTGTGAAGTCAGAATGGAGGTGTGTAGTCATCGATTGGAGGTGGGTAAAGTCATAGAAAGGACGTGCGGGAAGTCATAGAATGGAGGTTTGTGAAGTCAGAATGGAGGTGTGTGAAGTCACAGAATTGAGGTGTGTGAACACAGAAGGGAGGTGTGTGAAGTCAAAGAGTGGAGGTGTTCGAAGTCATAGAATGGAGGAGTGTGAAGTCATAGAGTGCATGTGAGTGAAATTACAGATTCGAGGTCTGTGAAGTCATAGAAAGGAGGTGTGTGATGTCAGAATGGAGGTGTGCGAAGTCATAGAATAGAGGTGTGTGAAGTCAGAATGGAGGTGTGTGAAGTCATAGATGGAGTTGTGTGAAGTCATAGTATGGAGGTGTGTGAAATCATAGAATAGAGTTTTGTGTAGGCACAGAATGGAGCTGTGTGAATTCAGAATGGAGGTGTGTGAAGTCATAGAATGGAGGTGTGTGAAGTCAGATGGAGATGTGTGAACTCATAGAATGGAGTTGTGTGACGTCACAATGGAAGTGTGTGAAGTCATAGAATGGAGGTGTGTGAAGTCACAGAATGGAGGTGTGTGAAGTCATAGAATGGAGGTGTGTGAAGTTATAGAATGGATGTTTGTAAAGTAAAAATGAAGGTGTGTGAAGTCATAGAATGGAGATGTGTGAAGTCAGAATGGAGGTGTGTGAAGCCACAGAATGGACATGTGTCAAGTCAGAATTTACGTGTGTGAAGTCAAGGAATGGAGGTGTGTAAAGACATAGAATGGAGGTGTGTGAAGTCATAGAATGGAGGTGTGTGAAGTCAGAATGGAGGTGTGTTAGGTCACAGAATTGAGATGTGTGAACACAGAATGGAGGTGTGTGAAGTGACAGAATGGAGGTGTGTGAAGTCATATAATGGAGGTGTGTGAAGTCACAGAATGGAGGTGTGTGAAGTCAGAATGGAGGTGTGAAATCATAGAATGGAGTTGGGTGAGGTCATAGAAAGGAGGTGTGTGAAGTCATAGAATGGAGGTGTGTGTAGTCATAGAATGGAGGTGTGTGAATTCAGAATGGAGGTGTGTAAACTCATAGAATGGTAGTGTGTGTAGTCACAATGGAGGTGTGTGAAGTCATAGAATGGAGGTGTGTGAAGTCACAGAATGGACGTGTGTGAAGTCATAGAATGGAGGTGTGGGAAGTCATAGAATGGAGGTGTGTGAAGTCAAAGAATGGAGGTGTGGGAAGACACAGATTGGAGGTGTGTGAAGTCCGAGAATTGAGGTGTGTGAACTCAGTATGGAGGTGTGTAAAGTCACAAAATGGAGGTGTGTGAAGTCATAGAATGGAAGTATGTGAAGTCATAGAATGGAGGTGTGTGAAATCACAGAATGGACGGTATGAAGTCATAGAATGGAGGTGTGTGAAGTCACAGAATTGAGGTGTTTGAAGTCATATATTGGAGGTGTGTGAAATCAAAATGGATGTGTGAAGTCATAGAATGGAGGTGTGTGAAATCATAGAATAAGGGTGCGTGAGGTCATAGAATGGAGGTGTGTGAAGTCACAGAATGGAGGTGTGGGAAGTCACAGATTGCAGGAGTGTGAAGTCACAGAATGGAGGTGTGTGAACCCAGAATTGAGGTGTGTAAAGTCACAGAATGGAGGTGTGTGAAGTCATAGACTGGAAGTGTGTGAAGTCATAGAATGGAGGTGTGTGAAGTCACAGAATTGAGGTGTGTGAAGTCATAGAATGGAGGTGTGTGAAGTCATAGAATGGAAGTGTGTGAAGTCACAGATTGGAGCTGTGTGAAGTCACAGAATCGAGGTGTTAGAAGTCACAGAATGGAGGGGTGTGAACTCAGAATGGAGGTGTGTGAAGTCACAGAATGGAGGTGTGTGAAGTTATAGAATGGAAGTATGTGAAGTCAAGTCATAGAATGGAGGTGTGTGAAGTCAGAATGGAGGTGTGTGAAGTCACCGAATGGAGTTGTGTGAACTCAGAATGGAGGTGTGTGAAGTCACAGAATGGAGGTTTGTGAAGTCAGAGAATGGAGGTGTGTGAAGTCATAGAATGGAAGTGTGTGAAGTCATAGAATGTACGTGTGTGAAGTCAGAATGGAGGTGTGTTAAGTCACCGAATGGAGTTTTGTGAACTCAGTATGGAGGTGTGTGAAGTCACAGAAGGGAGGTTGGTGAAGTCATAGATGGAGGTGTGTGAGGTCATAGAATGGATGTTTCTGAAGTAAGAATGAAGCTGTGTGAAGTCATAGAATGAAGGTGGGTGAAGTCATAGAAAGGAGGTGTGGGCAGTCATAGAATGGAGGAGTGTGAAGTCATAGAGTGGAGGTGAGTGAAGTCACAGATTCGAGGTCTGTGAAGTCATAGATTGGAGGTGTGTGATGTCAGAATGGAGGTGTGCGAAGTCATAGAATAGAGGTTTGTGAAGTCAGAATGGAGGTGTGTGAACTCATAGAATGGAGGTGTGTGACGTCACAATGGAGGTGTGTGAAGTCACAGAATGGAGGTGTGTAAATACATACAATGGAGGTGTGTGAAGTCAGAATGTAATTTTGTGAAGTCACAGAATTGAGCTGTGTGAATTCAGAATGGAGGTGTGTGAAGCCATAGAAAGGAGGTGTGTGAAGTCAGAATGGAGGTGTGTGAACTCATAGAACGGAGGTGTGTATAGTCACAATGGAGGTGTGTGAAGTCATAAAATGGAGGTGTGTGAAGTCACAGAATGGAGGTGTGTGAAGTCATAGAATGGAGGTGTGTGAAGTCATAGAATGGGTGTTTGTGAAGTAAGAATGAAGGTGTGTGAAGTCATAGAATGGAGGTGTGTGAAGTCACAAAATGGAGGTGTGGGAAGTCACAGATTGCAGGAGTGTGAAGTCACAGAATGGAGGTGTGTGAACCCTGAATGGAGGTGTGTAAAGTCACAGAATGGCGGTGTGTGAAGTCATAGAATGGAAGTGTGTGAAGTCATAGAATGGAGGTGTGTGAAGTCACAGAATGGACGGTATGAAGTCATAGAATGGAGGTGTGTGAAGTCACAGAGTTGAGGTGTTTGAAGTCATATATTGGAGGTGTGTGAAATCAAAATGGATGTGAGAAGTCATAGAATGGAGGTGTGTGAAGTCAGAATGGAGGTGTGTGAAGTCACAGAATTGAGGTGTGTGAACACAGAATGGAGGTGTGTACAGTCAGAATGGTGGTGTGTGAGGTCATAGAATGGAGGTGTGTGAAGTCAGAATGGAGGTGTGAAGTCATAGAATGGAGGTGGATGAAGTCATAGAAATTAGGTGTGGGAAGTCATAGAATGGAGAAGTGTGAAGTCATAGAGTGGAGGTGAGTGAAGTCACAGATTCGAGGTCTGTGAAGTCATAGAATGGAGGTGTGTGAAGTCAGAATATAGGTGTTCGAAGTCATAGAATAGAGGTGTGTGAAGTCAGAGTGGAGGTGTGTGAAGTCATGGAATGGAGGTGTGTGAACTCATAGAATGGAGGTGTGTGACGTCACAATGGAAGTTTGTGAAGTCATAGAATGGAGGTGTGTGAAGTCACAGAATGGAGGTGTGTGAAGTCATATAATGGAGGTGTGTGAAGTCAGAATGGAGGTGTGTGAAGTCACACAATGGAGGTGTGTGAACTCAGAATGGAGGTGTGTGCCATCATAGATGGAGGTGTGTGAAGTCATAGTATGGAGATATGTGAAATCATAGAATGGAGTTTTGTGAAGTCACAGAATGGAGTTGTGTGAGTCAGAATTGAGGTGTGTGAAGTCATAGAATGTAGATGTGTGAAGTCATAGAATGGAGTATTGTGAAGTCACCCAAGGGAGGTTTGTGAAGTCATAGAATGGAGTTATGAGAAATCAAATTAGAGGTGTGTGAAGTCGGAGAATGGAGGTGTGTGAAGTCATAGCACGGAGGTGGGTGAAGTCATAGAATGGAGGTGTATGAATTCAGATTGGAGGTGTGTGAAGTCATAGAATGGAGGTGTGTCAACTCAGAAAGGAGGTGTGTGAAGTCATAGAATGGAGGTGAGTGAAGTCATAGAATGGAGGTGTGTGAACACATAGAATGGAGGTCTGTGTCGTCACAATGGTAGTTTGTGGAGTCATAGAATGGAGGTGTGTGAAGTCACAGAATGGAGGTGTGTGATGTCAGAATGGAGGTGTGAAGTCATAGAATGGAGGTGGGTGAAGTCATAGATATTAGGTGTGTGAAGTCATAGAACGGAGGTGTGTGAACTCATAGAATGGAGGTGTGTGACATCACAATGGAAGTTTGTGAAGTCATAGAATGGAGGTGTGTGAAGTCACAGAATGGAGGTGTGTGAAGTCATACAATGGAGGTGTGTGAAGTCAGAATGGAGGTGTGTGAAGTCACACAATGGAGGTGTGTGAACTCATAATGGAGGTGTGTGAAGTCATAGATGGAGGTGTGTAAAGTCATAGTATGGAGATATGTGAAATCATAGAATGGAGTTTTGTGAAGTCACAGAATGGAGTTGTGTGAGTCAGAATTGAGGTGTGTGAAGTCGTAGAATGTAGATGTGTGAAGTCAAAGAATGGAGTATTGTGAAGTCACCGAAGGGACGTTTGTGAAGTCATAGAATGGAGGTATGAGAAATCAAATTAGAGGGGTGTGAAGTCGGAGAATCGAGGTGTGTGAAGTCATAGAATGGAGGTGGGTGAAGTCACAGAATGGAGGTGTGTGATCTCAGAATGGAGGTGTGTGAAGTCACAGAATGGAGGTTTGTGAAATCATAGAATGGAAGTGTGTGAAGTCATAGAATGGAAGTGTGTGAAGTCAGAATGGAGGTGTGTTAAGTCACGGAATGGAGTTTTGTGAACTCAGTATGGAGGTGTGAAGTCACAGAATGGAGGTTTGTGAAGTCATACATGGAGGTGTGTGAGGTCATAGAATGGATGTTTCTGAAGTAAGAATGAAGGTGTGTGAAGTCATAGAATGGAGGTGTGTGAAGCCATTGAATGGAGGTGTGTGAAGTCACTGAATGGAAGTGTGTGAAGTCAGAATGGAGGTGTGAAGTCAAAGAATGAACGTGGGTGAAGTCATAGAAAGGAGGTGTGGGAAGTCATAGAATGGAGGAATGTGAAGTCATAGAGTGGAGGTGAGTGAAGTCACAGATTCGAGGTCTGTGAAGTCATAGATTGGACGTGTGTGATGTCATAATGGAGGTGTGCGAAGTCATAGAATAGAGGTTTGTGAAGTCAGAATGGAGGTGTGTGAAGTCATAGAATGGAGGTGTGTGAACTCATAGAATGGAGATGTGTGACGTCACAATGGAAGTGTGTGTAGTCACAGAATGTAGGTGTGTGAATTCATACAATGGAGGTGTGTTAAGTCAGAATGGAATTGTCTGAAGTCACAGAATTGAGCTGTGTGAATTCAGAATGGGGGTGTGTGAAGTCATAGAATGGAGGTGTGTAAAGTCAGAATGGAGGAGTGTGAACTCATAAAATGGAGGTGTGTGTAGTCACAATGGAGGTGTGTGAAGTCATAGAATGGAGGTGTGTGATGTCACAGAATGGAGGTGTGTGAAGTCATAGAATGGAGGTGTGTGAAGTCATGGAATGGGTGTTTGTGAAGTAAGAATGAAGGTGTGTGAAGTCATAGAATGGAGGTGTGTGAAGTCACAGAATGGAGGTGTGGGAAGTCACAGATTGCAGGAGTGTGAAGTCACAGAATGGAGGTGTGTGAACCCAGAATGGAGGTGTGTAAAGTCACAAAATGGAGGTGTGTGAAGTCAGAATGGAGGTGTGAAGTCATAGAATGGAGGTGGGTGAAGTCATAGAACTTAGGTGTGGGAAGTCATAGAATGGAGAAATGTGAAGTCATAGAGTGGAGGTGAGTGAAGTCACAGATTCGAGGTCTGTGAAGTCATAGAATGGAGGTGTGTGAAGTCATAGAATGGAGTATTGTGAAGTCACCGAAGGGAGGTTGTGAAGTCATAGAATGGAGGTATGAGAAATCAAATTAGAGGGGTGTGAAGTCGTAGAATGGAGGTGTGTGAAGTCATACAATGGAGGTGGGTGAAGTCATAGAATGGAGGTGTGTGAATTCAGATTGGAGGTGTGTGAAGTCATAGAATGGAGGTGTGTCAACTCAGAAAGGAGTGGTGTGAAGTCATAGAATGGAGGTGAGTGAAGTCATAGAATGGAGGTGTGTGAAATCATAGAATGGAGGTGTGTGAAGTCACAGAATTTAGGTGTGTGAAGTCAGAATGGAGATGTGTGAGGTCATAGAATGAAGGTGTGTGAGCTCATAGAATGGAGGTGTGTGACGTCACAATGGAAGTTTGTGAAGTCATAGAATGGAGGTGTGTGAAGTCACAGAATGGAGTTGTGTGAAGTCATACAATGGAAGTGTGTGAAGTCAGAATGGAGGTGTGTGAAGTCACAGAATGGAGGTGTGTCAACTCAGAATGGAGGTGTGTGCAATCATAGATGGAGGTGTGTGAAGTCATAGTATGGAGATATGTGAAATCATAGAATGGAGTTTTGTGAAGTCACAGAATGGAGTTGTGTGAGTCAGAATTGAGGTGTGTGAAGTCATAGAATGTACATGTGTAAAGTCATAGAATGGAGTATTTTGAAGTCACCGAAGGGAGGTTTGTGAAGTCATAGAATGGAGGTATGGGAAATCAAATTAGAGGGGTGTGAAGTCGGAGAATGGAGGTGTGTGAAGTGATAGAATTGAGGTGGGTGAAGTCATAGAATCGAGGTGTGTGAATTCAGATTGGAGGTGTGTGAAGTCACAGAATGGAGGTGTGTCAACTCAGAATGGAGGTGTGTGAAGTCATAGAATGGAGGTGAGTGAAGTCATAGAATGGAGGTGTGTGAACACATAGAATGGAGGTCTGTGACGTCACAATGGAAGTTTGTGAAGTCATAGAATGGAGGTGTGTGAAGTCACAGAATGGAGGTGTGTGAAGTCAGAATGGAGGTGTGAAGTCATAGAATGGAGGTGGGTGAAGTCACAGAAATTAGGTGTGTGAAGTCATAGAATGGAGGTGTGGGGTCTCATAGAATGGAGGTGTGTGACATCACAATGGAAGTTGTGAAGTCATAGAATGGAGGTGTGTGAAGTCACAGAATGGAGGTGTGTGAACTCATAATGGACGTGTGTAAAGTCATAGATGGAGGTGTGTGAAGTCATAATATGGAGATACGTGAAATCATAGAATGGAGTTTTGTGAAGTCACAGAATGGAGTTGTGTGAGTCAGAATTGAGATGTGTGAAGTCATAGAATGTAGATGTGTGAAGTCATAGAATGGAGCATTGTGAAGTCAACGAAGGGAGGTTTGTGAAGTCATAGAATGGAGGTATGAGAAATCAAATTAGAGGGGTGTGAAGTCGGAGAATGGAGGTGTGTGAAGTCATAGAATGGATGTGGGTGAAGTCATTGAATGGAAGTGTGTGAAGTCACTGAATGGACGAGCTTAAAGTCATAGAATGGAGGTGTGTGAAGTCAGAGAATTGAGCTGTTTGAAGTCATATATTGGAGAGGTGTGAAGTCAAAATGGATGTGTGAAGTCATAGAATGTAGGTGTGTGAAATCATAGAATGGAGGTGTGTGAAGTCACAGAATGCAGGTGTGTGAACTCAGAATGGAGGTGTGTGAAGTCACAGAATGGAGGTTTGTGAAGTCATAGAATGGAAGTGTGTGAAGTCATAGAATGGACATGTGTGAAGTCAGAATGGAGGTGTGTTAAGTCACCGAATGGAGTTTTGTGAACTCAGTATGGAGGTGTGTGAAGTCACAGAATGGATGTTGGTGAAGTCATAGATGGAGGTGTGTGAGGTCATAGAATGGATGTTTCTGAAGTAAGAATGAAGCTGTGTGAAGTCATAGAATGAAGGTGGGTGAAGTCATAGAAAGGAGGTGTGGGCAGTCATAGAATGGAGGAGTGTGAAGTCATAGAGTGGAGGTGAGTGAAGTCACAGTTTCGAGGTCTGTGAAGTCATAGATTGGAGGTGTGTGATGTCAGAATGGAGGTGTGCGAAGTCATAGAATAGAGGTTTGTGAAGTCAGAATGGAGGTGTGTGAACTCATAGAATGGAGGTGTGTGACGTCACAATGGAGGTGTGTGAAGTCACAGAATGGAGGTGTGTGAATACATACAATGGAGGTGTGTGAAGTCAGAATGTAATTTTGTGAAGTCACAGAATTGAGCTGTGTGAATTCAGAATGGAGTTGTGTGAAGTCATAGAAAGGAGGTGTGTGAAGTCAGAATGGAGGTGTGTGAACTCATAGAATGGAGGTGTGTGTAGTCACAATGGATGTGTGTGTAGTCATAAAATGGAGGTGTGTGAAGTCACAGAATGGAGGTGTGTGAAGTCATAGAATGGAGGTGTGTGAAGTCATAGAATGGGTGTTTGTGAAGTAAGAATGAAGGTGTGTGAAGTCATAGAATGGAGGTGTGTGAAGTCACACATTGGAGGTGTGGGAAGGCACAGATTGCAGGAGTGTGAAGTCACCTAATGGAGGTGTGTGAACCCTGAATGGAGGTGTGTAAAATCTCAGAATGGAGGTGTGTGAAGTCATAGAGTGGAAGTGTGTGAAGTCATAGAATGGAGGTGTGTGAAGTCACAGAATGGACCGTATGAAGTCATAGAATGGAGGTGTGTGAAGTCACAGAATTGAGGTGTTTGAAGTCATATATTGGAGGTGTGTGAAATCAAAATGGATGTGTGAAGTCATAGAATGGAAGTGTGTGAAGTCACAGATTGGAGATGTGTGAAGTCACAGAATCGAGTTGTGAAAAGTCACAGAATGGAGGTGTGTGAACTCAGAATGGAGGTGTGTGAAGTCACAGAATGGAGGTGTGTGAAGTCATAGAATGGAAGTGTGTGAAGTCATAGAATGGAGGTGTGTGAAGACAGAATGGAGGTGTGTGAAGTCACCGAATGGAGTTGTGTGAACTCAGAATGGAGGTGTGTGAAGTCTCAGAATGTAGGTTTGTGAAGTCATAGAATGGAGGTGTGTGAAGTCAAAGAATGGATGTTTCTGAAGTAAGAATGAAGGTGTGTGAAGTCATAGAATGGAGGTATGTGAACTCATAGAATGGGGGTGTGTGAAGTCACAGAATGGAGGTGTGTGAAGTCAGAATGGAGGTGTGTAGTCATCGATTGGAGGTGGGTGAAGTCATAGAAAGGACGTGCGGGAAGTCATAGAATGGAGGTTTGTGAAGTCAGAATGGAGGTGTGTGAAGTCACAGAATTGAGGTGTGTGAACACAGAAGGGAGGTGTGTGAAGTCAAAGAGTGGAGGTGTTTGAAGTCATAGAATGGAGGAGTGTGAAGTCATAGAGTGCATGTGAGTGAAATTACAGATTCGAGGTCTGTGAAGTCATAGAATGGAGGTGTGTGATGTCAGAATGGAGGTGTGCGAAGTCATAGAATAGAGGTGTGTGAAGTCAGAATGGAGGTGTGTGAAGTCATAGATGGAGTTGTGTGAAGTCATAGTATGGAGGTGTGTGAAATCATAGAATAGAGTTTTGTGTAGGCACAGAATGGAGCTGTGTGAATTCAGAATGGAGGTGTGTGAAGTCATAGAATGGAGGTGTGTGAAGTCAGATGGAGATATGTGAACTCATAGAATGGAGTTGTGTGACGTCACAATGGAAGTGTGTGAAGTCATAGAATGGAGGTGTGTGAAGTCACAGAATGGAGGTGTGTGAAGTCATAGAATGGAGGTGTGTGAAGTTATAGAATGGATGTTTGTAAAGTAAAAATGAAGGTGTGTGAAGTCATAGAATGGAGATGTGTGAAGTCAGAATGGAGGTGTGTGAAGTCACAGAATGGACATGTGTCAAGTCAGAATTTACGTGTGTGAAGTCAAGGAATGGAGGTGTGTAAAGACATAGAATGGAGGTGTGTGAAGTCATAGAATGGAGGTGTGTGAAGTCAGAATGGAGGTGTGTTAGGTCACAGAATTGAGATGTGTGAACACAGAATGGAGGTGTGTGAAGTCAAACAATGGAGGTGTTTGAAGTCATAGAATGGAGGAGTGTGAAGTCATAGAATGTATGTTTGTGAAGTAAGAATAAAGGTGTGTGAAGGCATAGAATGGAGGTGTGTGAAGTCACAGAATGGAGGTGTGTGAAGGCATAGAATGGAGGTGTGTGAAGTCATAGAATGGAGGTGTGTGAAGTCATATAATGGAGGTGTGTGAAGTCACAGAATGGAGGTGTGTGAAGTCAGAATGGAGGTGTGAAATCATAGAATGGAGTTGGGTGAGGTCATAGAAAGAAGGTGTGTGAAGTCATAGAATGGAGGTGTGTGTAGTCATAGAATGGAGGTGTGTGAATTCAGAATGGAGGTGTGTAAACTCATAGAATGGTAGTGTGGGTAGTCACAATGGAGGTGTGTGAAGTCATAGAATGTTGGTGTGTGAAGTCACAGAATGGACGTGTGTGAAGTCATAGAATGGAGGTGTGTGAAGTCATAGAATGGAGGTGTGTGAAGTCAAAGAATGGAGGTGTGGGAAGGCACAGACTGGAGGTGTGTGAAGTCCGAGAATTGAGGTGTATGAACTCAGTATGGAGGTGTGTAAAGTCACAAAATGGAGGTGTGTGAAGTCATAGAATGGAAGTATGTGAAGTCATAGAATGGAGGTGTGTGAAGTCACAGAATGGACGGCATGAAGTCATAGAATGGAGGTGTGTGAGGTCACAGAATTGAGGTGTTTGAAGTCATATATTGGAGGTGTGTGAAATCAAAATGGATGTGTGAAGTCATAGAATGGAGGTGTGTGAAATCATAGAATAAGGGTGTCTGAGGTCATAGAATGGAGGTGTGTGAAGTCACAGAATGGAGGTGTGGGAAGTCACAGATTGCAGGAGTGTGAAGTCACAGAATGGAGGTGTGTGAACCCAGAATTGAGGTGTGTAAAGTCACAGAATGGAGGTGTGTGAAGTCATAGACTGGAAGTGTGTGAAGTCATAGAATGGAGGTGTGTGAAGTCACAGAATGGACGGTATGAAGTCATAGAATGGAGGTGTGTGAAGTCACAAAATTGAGGTGTTTGAAGTCATATATTGGAGGTGTGTGAAATCAAAATGGATGTGTGAAGTCATAGACTGGAGGTGTGTGAAATCATAGAATGAGGGTGTGTGATGTCATAGAATGGAGGTGTGTGAAGTCACAGAATTGAGGTGTGTGAAGTCATAGAATGGAGGTGTGTGAAGTCATAGAATGGAAGTGTGTGAAGTCACAGATTGGAGCTGTGTGAAGTCACAGAATCGAGGTGTTAGAAGTCACAGAATGGATGGGTGTGAACTCAGAATGGAGGTGTGTGAAGTCACAGAATGGAGGTATGTGAAGTTATAGAATGGAAGTATGTGAAGTCAAGTCATAGAATGGAGGTGTGTGAAGTCAGAATGGAGGTGTGTGAAGTCACCGAATGGAGTTGTGTGAACTCAGAATGGAGGTGTGTGAAGTCACAGAATGGAGGTTTGTGAAGTCATAGAATGGAAGTGTGTGAAGTCTTAGAATGGATTTTTCTGAAGTAAGAATGAAGGTGTGTGAAATCATAGAATGGAGGTATGTGAACTCTTAGAATGGGGGTGTGTGAAGTCACAGAATGGAGGTGTGTGAAGTCAAAATGGAGGTGTGTAGTCATCGATTGGAGGTGGGTGAAGTCATAGAAAGGAGGTGTGGGAAGTCATAGAATGGAGGAGTGTGAAGTCATAGAGTGCATGTGAGTGAAATCACAGATTCGCGGTCCGTGAAGTCATAGAATGGAGGTGTGTGATGTCAGAATGGAGCTGTGCGAAGTCATAGAATAGAGGTGTGTGAAGTCAGAATGGAGGTGTGTGAAGTCATAGATGGAGTTGTGTGAAGTCATAGTATGGAGGTGTGTGAAATCATAGAATAGAGTTTTGTGAAGTCACAGAATCGAGCTGTGTGAATTCAGAATGGAGGTGTGTGAAGTCATAGAATGGAGGTGTGTGAAGTCAGAATGGAGGTGTGTGAAGTCATAGAATGGAGGTGTGTGAAGTTATAGAATGGATATTTGTAAAGTAAAAATGAAGGTGTGTGAAGTCATAGAATGGAGATGTGTGAAGTCAGAATGGAGGTGTGTGAAGTCACAGAATGGAGATGTGTCAACTCAGAATTTAGGTGTGTGAAGTCAAAGAATGGAGGTGTGTGAAGTCATAGAATGGGTGTTTGTGAAGTAAGAATGAAGGTGTGTGAAGTCATAGAATGGAGGTGTGTGAACACTGAATGGAGTTGTGTAGAGTCACAGAATGGAGGTGTGTGAAGTCATAGAATGGAAGTGTGTGAAGTCATAGAATGGAGGTGTGTGAAGTCATAGAATGGGTGTTTGTGAAGTAAGAATGAAGGTGTGTGAAGTCATAGAATGGAGGTGTGTGAAGTCACAGAATGGAGGTGTGGGAAGTCACAGACTGCAGGAGTGTGAAGTCACAGAATGGAGGTGTGTGAACCCTGAATGGAGTTGTGTAAAGTCACAGAATGGAGGTGTGTGAAGTCATAGAATGGAAGTGTGTGAAGTCATAGAATGGAGGTGTGTGAAGTCACAGAATGGACGGTATGAAGTCATAGAATGGAGGTGTGTGAAGTCACAGAGTTGAGGTGTTTGAAGTCATATATTGGAGGTGTGTGAAATCAAAATGGATGTGTGAAGTCATAGAATGGAGGTGTGTGAAATCATAGAATGAGGGTGTGTGAGGTCATAGAATGGAGGTGTGTGAAGTCACAGAATGGATGTGTGTGAAGTCATAGAATGGAGGTGTGTGAAGTCATAGAATGGAAGTGTGTGAAGTCACAGATTGGAGCTGTGTGAAGTCACAGAATCGAGGCGTGAGAAGTCAGAGAATGGAGGTGTGTGAACTCAGAATGGAGGTGTGTGAAGTCACAGAATGGAGGTGTGTGAAGTCATAGAATGGAAGTGTGTGAAGTCATAGAATGGAGGTGTGTGAAGTAAGAATGGAGGTGTGTGAAGTCACCGAATGGAGTTGTGTGAACTCAGAATGGAGGTGTGTGAAGTCACAGAATGGAGGTTTGTGAAGTCATAGAATGGAGGTGTGTGAAGTCATAGAATGGATGTTTCTGAAGTAAGAATGAAGGTGTGTGAAGTCATAGAATGGAGGTATGTGAACTCATAGAATGGGGGTGTGTGAAGTCACAGAATGGAGGTGTGTGAAGTCAGAATGGAGGTGTGTAGTCATCGATTGGAGGTGGGTGAAGTCATAGAAAGGAGGTGTGGGAAGTCATAGAATGGAGTTGTGTGAAGTCAGAATGGAGGTGTGTGAAGTCACAGAACTGAGGTGTGTGAACACAGAATGGAGGTGTGTACAGTCAGAATGGAGGTGTGTGAGGTCATAGAATGGAGGTGTGTGAAGTCAGATTGGAGGTGTGCAGTCATAGAATGGAGGTGGATGAAGTCATAGAAATTAGGTGTGGGAAGTCATAGAATGGAGGTGTGTGAAATCACAGAATTGAGGTGTTTGAAGTCATATTTTGGAGGTGTGTGAAATCATATTGGATGTGTGAAGTCATAGAATGGAGGTGTGTGAAATCATAGAATGAGGGTGTGTGAGGTCATAGAATGGAGGTGTGTGAAGTCACAGAATGGAGGTGTGTGAAGTCATAGAATGGAGGTGTGTGAAGTCATAGAATGGAAGTGTGTGAAGTCACAGATTGGAGCTCTGTGAAGTCACAGAATCGAGGTGTGAGAAGTCACAGAATGGAGGTGTGTGAAGTCAGAATCGAGGTGTGAAGACATAGAATGGAGGTGGATGAAGTCATAGAACTTAGGTGTGGGAAGTCACAGATTCGAGATTTGTGAAGTCATAGAATGGAGGTGTGTGAAGTCATAGAATGGAGTATTGTGAAGTCACCGAAAGGAGGTTTGTGAAGTCATGGAATGGAGGAATGAGAAATCAAATTACAGGGGTGTGAAGTCAGAGAATGGAGGTGTGTGTAGTCATAGAATGGAGGTGGGTGAAGTCATGGAATGGAGGTGTGTGAATTCAGATTGGAGGTATGTGAAGTCATAGAATTGAGGTGTGTCAACTCAGAAAAGAGGTGTGTGAATTCATAGAATGTAGGTGAGTGAAGTCATAGAATGAAGGTGTGTGAAATCATAGAATGGAGGTGTGTGAAGTCACAGATTTTGGTGTGTGAAGTCAGAATGGAGGTGTGTGAGGTCAGAATGGAGGTTTGTGACGTCATAGAATGGTGGTGGGTGAAGTCAAAATGCAGGTGTGTGAACTCATAGAATGGAGGTGTGTAAAGTCACAGAATGGAGGTGTGTGAAGTCATAGAATGGAGGTGTGTGAAGTCATAGAATGGAGGTGTGTGAAGTCACAGAATGGAGGTGTGTGAAATCATAGAATCGAGGTGTGTGAAGTCACAGAATGGAGGATTGTGAAATCATAGAATGGAGGTGTGTGAAGTCATAGAATGTAGGTGTGTGAACTCATAGAATGGAGGTGTGTGAAGTCACAGAATGGAGGTGTGTGAGCTCAGAATGGAGGTGTGTGAAGTCACAGAATGGAGGTTTGTGATGTCATAGAATGGAAGTGTGTGAAGTCAGAGAATGGAGGTGTGTCAACTCAGAAAGGAGGTGTGTGAAGTCATAGAATGGAGGTGAGTGTAGTCATAGAATGGAGGTGTGTGAACACATAGATTGGAGGTCTGTGACGTCACAATGGAAGTTTGTGAAGTCATAGAATGGAGGTGTGTGAAGTTACAGAATGGAGGTATGTGAAGTCAGAATGGAGGTGTGAAGTCATAGAATGGAGGTGGGTGAAGTCATAGAAATTAGGTGTGTGAAGTCATAGAATGGAGGTGTGTGAACTCATAGAATGGAGGTGTGTGACATCACAATGGAAGTTTGTGAAGTCATAGAATGGAGGTGTGTGAAGTCACAGAATGGAGGTGTGTGAAGTCATACAATGGATGTGTGTGAAGTCAGAATGGAGGTGTGTGAAGTCACAGAATGTAGGTGTGTGAACTCATAATGGAGGTGTGTGAAGTCATAGATGGAGGTGTGTGAAGTCATAGTATGGAGATATGTGAAATCATAGAATGGAGTTTTGTGAAGTCACAGAATGGAGTTGTGTGAGTCAGAATTGAGGTGTGTGTAGTCATAGAATGTAGATGTGTGAAGTCATAGAATGGAGTATTGTGAAGTCAACGAAGGGAGGTTTGTAAAGTCATAGAATGGAGGTATGAGAAATCAAATTAGAGGGGTGTGAAGTCGGAGAATGGAGGTGTGTGAAGTCATAGAATGGAGGTGGGTGAAGTCATAGAATGGAGGTGTGCGAAGTCACTGAATGGACGAGTTTAACTCATGGAATGGAGGTGTGTGAAGTCAGAGAATTGAGCTGTTTGAAGTCATATATTGGAGGTGTGTGAAGTCAAAATGGATGTGTGAAGTCATAGAATGGAGGTGTGTGAAGTCAGAATGGAGGTGTGTGAAGTCACCGAATGGAGTTGTGTGAACTCAGAATGGAGGTGTGTGAAGTCACAGAATGGAGGTTTGTGAAGTCATAGAATGGAGGTGTGTGAAGTCATAGAATGGATGTTTCTGAAGTAAGAATGAAGGTGTGTGAAGTCATAGAATGGAGGTATGTGAACTCATAGAATGGGGGTGTGTGAAGTCACAGAATGGAGGTGTGTGAAGTCAGAATGTAGGTGTGTACTCATCGATTGGAGGTGGGTGAAGTCACAGAATGGAGATGTGTGAACTCAGAATGGAGGTGTGTGAAGTCACAGAATGGAGGTTTGTGAAGTCATAGAATGGAAGTGTGTGAAGTCATAGAATGGACGTGTGTGAAGTCAGAATGGAGGTGTGTTAAGTCACCGAATGGAGTTTTGTGAACTCAGTATGGAGGTGTGTGAAGTCACAGAATGGAGGTTGGTGAAGTCATAGATGGAGGTGTGTGAGGTCATAGAATGGATGTTTCTAAAGTAAGAATGAGGCTGTGTGAAGTCATAGAATGAAGGTGGGTGAAGTCATAGAAAGGAGGTGTGGGCAGTCATAGAATGGAGGAGTGTGAAGTCATAGAGT
The DNA here is from genome assembly GCA_024803745.1 of Megascapheus bottae. Classification (NCBI taxonomy): domain Eukaryota; kingdom Metazoa; phylum Chordata; class Mammalia; order Rodentia; family Geomyidae; genus Megascapheus; species Megascapheus bottae. The sequence goes on along the minus strand of JANJXV010001828.1, from coordinate 37,803 downwards.
GGAGGTGAGTGAAGTCACAGATTCGAGGTCTGTGAAGTCATAGATTGGAGGTGTGTGATGTCAGAATGGAGGTGTGCGAAGTCATAGAATAGAGGTTTGTAAAGTCAGAATGGAGGTGTGTGAACTCATAGAATGGAGGTGTGTGACGTCACAATGGAGGTGTGTGAAGTCACAGAATGGAGGTGTGTGAATACATACAATGGAGGTGTGTGAAGTCAGAATGGAATTTTGTGAAGTCACAGATTTGAGCTGTGTGAATTCAGAATGGAGTTGTGTGAAGTCATAGAAAGGAGGTGTGTGAAGTCAGAATGGAGGTGTGTGAACTCATAGAACGGAGGTGTGTATAGTCACAATGGAGGTGTGTGAAGTCATAAAATGGAGGTGTGTGAAGTCACAGAATGGAGGTGTGTGAAGTCATAGAATGGAGGTGTGTGAAGTCATAGAATGGGTGTTTGTGAAGTAAGAATGAAGGTGTGTGAAGTCATAGAATGGAGGTGTGGGAAGTCACAGAATGGAGGTGTGGGAAGTCACAGATTGCAGGAGTGTGAAGTCACAGAATGGAGGTGTGTGAACCCTGAATGGAGGTGTGTAAAGTCACAGAATGGCGGTGTGTGAAGTCATAGAATGGAAGTGTGTGAAGTCATAGAATGGAGGTGTGTGAAGTCACAGAATGGACGGTATGAAGTCATAGAATGGAGGTGTGTGAAGTCACAGAGTTGAGGTGTTTGAAGTCATATATTGGAGGTGTGTGAAATCAAAATGGATGTGTGAAGTCATAGAATGGAGGTGTGTGAAATCATAGAATGAGGGTGTGTGAGGTCATAGAATGGAGGTGTGTGAAGTCACAGAATGGATGTGTGTGAAGTCATAGAATGGAGGTGTGTGAAGTCATAGAATGGAAGTGTGTGAAGTCACAGATTGGAGCTGTGTGAAGTCACAGAATCGAGGCGTGAGAAGTCAGAGAATGGAGGTGTGTGAACTCAGAATGGAGGTGTGTGAAGTCACAGAATGGAGGTGTGTGAAGTCATAGAATGGAAGTGTGTGAAGTCATAGAATGGAGGTGTGTGAAGTAAGAATGGAGGTGTGTGAAGTCACCGAATGGAGTTGTGTGAACTCAGAATGGAGGTGTGTGAAGTCACAGAATGGAGGTTTGTGAAGTCATAGAATGGAGGTGTGTGAAGTCATAGAATGGATGTTTCTGAAGTAAGAATGAAGGTGTGTGAAGTCATAGAATGGAGGTATGTGAACTCATAGAATGGGGGTGTGTGAAGTCACAGAATGGAGGTGTGTGAAGTCAGAATGGAGGTGTGTAGTCATCGATTGGAGGTGGGTGAAGTCATAGAAAGGAGGTGTGGGAAGTCATAGAATGGAGTTGTGTGAAGTCAGAATGGAGGTGTGTGAAGTCACAGAACTGAGGTGTGTGAACACAGAATGGAGGTGTGTACAGTCAGAATGGAGGTGTGTGAGGTCATAGAATGGAGGTGTGTGAAGTCAGATTGGAGGTGTGCAGTCATAGAATGGAGGTGGATGAAGTCATAGAAATTAGGTGTGGGAAGTCATAGAATGGAGGTGTGTGAAATCACAGAATTGAGGTGTTTGAAGTCATATTTTGGAGGTGTGTGAAATCATATTGGATGTGTGAAGTCATAGAATGGAGGTGTGTGAAATCATAGAATGAGGGTGTGTGAGGTCATAGAATGGAGGTGTGTGAAGTCACAGAATGGAGGTGTGTGAAGTCATAGAATGGAGGTGTGTGAAGTCATAGAATGGAAGTGTGTGAAGTCACAGATTGGAGCTCTGTGAAGTCACAGAATCGAGGTGTGAGAAGTCACAGAATGGAGGTGTGTGAAGTCAGAATCGAGGTGTGAAGACATAGAATGGAGGTGGATGAAGTCATAGAACTTAGGTGTGGGAAGTCACAGATTCGAGATTTGTGAAGTCATAGAATGGAGGTGTGTGAAGTCATAGAATGGAGTATTGTGAAGTCACCGAAAGGAGGTTTGTGAAGTCATGGAATGGAGGAATGAGAAATCAAATTACAGGGGTGTGAAGTCAGAGAATGGAGGTGTGTGTAGTCATAGAATGGAGGTGGGTGAAGTCATGGAATGGAGGTGTGTGAATTCAGATTGGAGGTATGTGAAGTCATAGAATTGAGGTGTGTCAACTCAGAAAAGAGGTGTGTGAATTCATAGAATGTAGGTGAGTGAAGTCATAGAATGAAGGTGTGTGAAATCATAGAATGGAGGTGTGTGAAGTCACAGATTTTGGTGTGTGAAGTCAGAATGGAGGTGTGTGAGGTCAGAATGGAGGTTTGTGACGTCATAGAATGGTGGTGGGTGAAGTCAAAATGCAGGTGTGTGAACTCATAGAATGGAGGTGTGTAAAGTCACAGAATGGAGGTGTGTGAAGTCATAGAATGGAGGTGTGTGAAGTCATAGAATGGAGGTGTGTGAAGTCACAGAATGGAGGTGTGTGAAATCATAGAATCGAGGTGTGTGAAGTCACAGAATGGAGGATTGTGAAATCATAGAATGGAGGTGTGTGAAGTCATAGAATGTAGGTGTGTGAACTCATAGAATGGAGGTGTGTGAAGTCACAGAATGGAGGTGTGTGAGCTCAGAATGGAGGTGTGTGAAGTCACAGAATGGAGGTTTGTGATGTCATAGAATGGAAGTGTGTGAAGTCAGAGAATGGAGGTGTGTCAACTCAGAAAGGAGGTGTGTGAAGTCATAGAATGGAGGTGAGTGTAGTCATAGAATGGAGGTGTGTGAACACATAGATTGGAGGTCTGTGACGTCACAATGGAAGTTTGTGAAGTCATAGAATGGAGGTGTGTGAAGTTACAGAATGGAGGTATGTGAAGTCAGAATGGAGGTGTGAAGTCATAGAATGGAGGTGGGTGAAGTCATAGAAATTAGGTGTGTGAAGTCATAGAATGGAGGTGTGTGAACTCATAGAATGGAGGTGTGTGACATCACAATGGAAGTTTGTGAAGTCATAGAATGGAGGTGTGTGAAGTCACAGAATGGAGGTGTGTGAAGTCATACAATGGATGTGTGTGAAGTCAGAATGGAGGTGTGTGAAGTCACAGAATGTAGGTGTGTGAACTCATAATGGAGGTGTGTGAAGTCATAGATGGAGGTGTGTGAAGTCATAGTATGGAGATATGTGAAATCATAGAATGGAGTTTTGTGAAGTCACAGAATGGAGTTGTGTGAGTCAGAATTGAGGTGTGTGTAGTCATAGAATGTAGATGTGTGAAGTCATAGAATGGAGTATTGTGAAGTCAACGAAGGGAGGTTTGTAAAGTCATAGAATGGAGGTATGAGAAATCAAATTAGAGGGGTGTGAAGTCGGAGAATGGAGGTGTGTGAAGTCATAGAATGGAGGTGGGTGAAGTCATAGAATGGAGGTGTGCGAAGTCACTGAATGGACGAGTTTAACTCATGGAATGGAGGTGTGTGAAGTCAGAGAATTGAGCTGTTTGAAGTCATATATTGGAGGTGTGTGAAGTCAAAATGGATGTGTGAAGTCATAGAATGGAGGTGTGTGAAGTCAGAATGGAGGTGTGTGAAGTCACCGAATGGAGTTGTGTGAACTCAGAATGGAGGTGTGTGAAGTCACAGAATGGAGGTTTGTGAAGTCATAGAATGGAGGTGTGTGAAGTCATAGAATGGATGTTTCTGAAGTAAGAATGAAGGTGTGTGAAGTCATAGAATGGAGGTATGTGAACTCATAGAATGGGGGTGTGTGAAGTCACAGAATGGAGGTGTGTGAAGTCAGAATGTAGGTGTGTACTCATCGATTGGAGGTGGGTGAAGTCACAGAATGGAGATGTGTGAACTCAGAATGGAGGTGTGTGAAGTCACAGAATGGAGGTTTGTGAAGTCATAGAATGGAAGTGTGTGAAGTCATAGAATGGACGTGTGTGAAGTCAGAATGGAGGTGTGTTAAGTCACCGAATGGAGTTTTGTGAACTCAGTATGGAGGTGTGTGAAGTCACAGAATGGAGGTTGGTGAAGTCATAGATGGAGGTGTGTGAGGTCATAGAATGGATGTTTCTAAAGTAAGAATGAGGCTGTGTGAAGTCATAGAATGAAGGTGGGTGAAGTCATAGAAAGGAGGTGTGGGCAGTCATAGAATGGAGGAGTGTGAAGTCATAGAGTGGAGGTGAGTGAAGTCACAGATTCGAGGTCTGTGAAGTCATAGATTGGAGGTGTGTGATGTCAGAATGGAGGTGTGCGAAGTCATAGAATAGAGGTTTGTAAAGTCAGAATGGAGGTGTGTGAACTCATAGAATGGAGGTGTGTGACGTCACAATGGAGGTGTGTGAAGTCACAGAATGGAGGTGTGTGAATACATACAATGGAGGTGTGTGAAGTCAGAATGGAATTTTGTGAAGTCACAGATTTGAGCTGTGTGAATTCAGAATGGAGTTGTGTGAAGTCATAGAAAGGAGGTGTGTGAAGTCAGAATGGAGGTGTGTGAACTCATAGAACGGAGGTGTGTATAGTCACAATGGAGGTGTGTGAAGTCATAAAATGGAGGTGTGTGAAGTCACAGAATGGAGGTGTGTGAAGTCATAGAATGGAGGTGTGTGAAGTCATAGAATGGGTGTTTGTGAAGTAAGAATGAAGGTGTGTGAAGTCATAGAATGGAGGTGTGGGAAGTCACAGAATGGAGGTGTGGGAAGTCACAGATTGCAGGAGTGTGAAGTCACAGAATGGAGGTGTGTGAACCCTGAATGGAGGTGTGTAAAGTCACAGAATGGCGGTGTGTGAAGTCATAGAATGGAAGTGTGTGAAGTCATAGAATGGAGGTGTGTGAAGTCACAGAATGGACGGTATGAAGTCATAGAATGGAGGTGTGTGAAGTCACAGAGTTGAGGTGTTTGAAGTCATATATTGGAGGTGTGTGAAATCAAAATGGATGTGTGAAGTCATAGAATGGAGGTGTGTGAAATCATAGAATGAGGGTGTGTGAGGTCATAGAATGGAGGTGTGTGAAGTCACAGAATGGATGTGTGTGAAGTCATAGAATGGAGGTGTGTGAAGTCATAGAATGGAAGTGTGTGAAGTCACAGATTGGAGCTGTGTGAAGTCACAGAATCGAGGCGTGAGAAGTCAGAGAATGGAGGTGTGTGAACTCAGAATGGAGGTGTGTGAAGTCACAGAATGGAGGTGTGTGAAGTCATAGAATGGAAGTGTGTGAAGTCATAGAATGGAGGTGTGTGAAGTAAGAATGGAGGTGTGTGAAGTCACCGAATGGAGTTGTGTGAACTCAGAATGGAGGTGTGTGAAGTCACAGAATGGAGGTTTGTGAAGTCATAGAATGGAGGTGTGTGAAGTCATAGAATGGATGTTTCTGAAGTAAGAATGAAGGTGTGTGAAGTCATAGAATGGAGGTATGTGAACTCATAGAATGGGGGTGTGTGAAGTCACAGAATGGAGGTGTGTGAAGTCAGAATGGAGGTGTGTAGTCATCGATTGGAGGTGGGTGAAGTCATAGAAAGGAGGTGTGGGAAGTCATAGAATGGAGTTGTGTGAAGTCAGAATGGAGGTGTGTGAAGTCACAGAACTGAGGTGTGTGAACACAGAATGGAGGTGTGTACAGTCAGAATGGAGGTGTGTGAGGTCATAGAATGGAGGTGTGTGAAGTCAGATTGGAGGTGTGCAGTCATAGAATGGAGGTGGATGAAGTCATAGAAATTAGGTGTGGGAAGTCATAGAATGGAGGTGTGTGAAATCACAGAATTGAGGTGTTTGAAGTCATATTTTGGAGGTGTGTGAAATCATATTGGATGTGTGAAGTCATAGAATGGAGGTGTGTGAAATCATAGAATGAGGGTGTGTGAGGTCATAGAATGGAGGTGTGTGAAGTCACAGAATGGAGGTGTGTGAAGTCATAGAATGGAGGTGTGTGAAGTCATAGAATGGAAGTGTGTGAAGTCACAGATTGGAGCTCTGTGAAGTCACAGAATCGAGGTGTGAGAAGTCACAGAATGGAGGTGTGTGAAGTCAGAATCGAGGTGTGAAGACATAGAATGGAGGTGGATGAAGTCATAGAACTTAGGTGTGGGAAGTCACAGATTCGAGATTTGTGAAGTCATAGAATGGAGGTGTGTGAAGTCATAGAATGGAGTATTGTGAAGTCACCGAAAGGAGGTTTGTGAAGTCATGGAATGGAGGAATGAGAAATCAAATTACAGGGGTGTGAAGTCAGAGAATGGAGGTGTGTGTAGTCATAGAATGGAGGTGGGTGAAGTCATGGAATGGAGGTGTGTGAATTCAGATTGGAGGTATGTGAAGTCATAGAATTGAGGTGTGTCAACTCAGAAAAGAGGTGTGTGAATTCATAGAATGTAGGTGAGTGAAGTCATAGAATGAAGGTGTGTGAAATCATAGAATGGAGGTGTGTGAAGTCACAGATTTTGGTGTGTGAAGTCAGAATGGAGGTGTGTGAGGTCAGAATGGAGGTTTGTGACGTCATAGAATGGTGGTGGGTGAAGTCAAAATGCAGGTGTGTGAACTCATAGAATGGAGGTGTGTAAAGTCACAGAATGGAGGTGTGTGAAGTCATAGAATGGAGGTGTGTGAAGTCATAGAATGGAGGTGTGTGAAGTCACAGAATGGAGGTGTGTGAAATCATAGAATCGAGGTGTGTGAAGTCACAGAATGGAGGATTGTGAAATCATAGAATGGAGGTGTGTGAAGTCATAGAATGTAGGTGTGTGAACTCATAGAATGGAGGTGTGTGAAGTCACAGAATGGAGGTGTGTGAGCTCAGAATGGAGGTGTGTGAAGTCACAGAATGGAGGTTTGTGATGTCATAGAATGGAAGTGTGTGAAGTCAGAGAATGGAGGTGTGTCAACTCAGAAAGGAGGTGTGTGAAGTCATAGAATGGAGGTGAGTGTAGTCATAGAATGGAGGTGTGTGAACACATAGATTGGAGGTCTGTGACGTCACAATGGAAGTTTGTGAAGTCATAGAATGGAGGTGTGTGAAGTTACAGAATGGAGGTATGTGAAGTCAGAATGGAGGTGTGAAGTCATAGAATGGAGGTGGGTGAAGTCATAGAAATTAGGTGTGTGAAGTCATAGAATGGAGGTGTGTGAACTCATAGAATGGAGGTGTGTGACATCACAATGGAAGTTTGTGAAGTCATAGAATGGAGGTGTGTGAAGTCACAGAATGGAGGTGTGTGAAGTCATACAATGGATGTGTGTGAAGTCAGAATGGAGGTGTGTGAAGTCACAGAATGTAGGTGTGTGAACTCATAATGGAGGTGTGTGAAGTCATAGATGGAGGTGTGTGAAGTCATAGTATGGAGATATGTGAAATCATAGAATGGAGTTTTGTGAAGTCACAGAATGGAGTTGTGTGAGTCAGAATTGAGGTGTGTGTAGTCATAGAATGTAGATGTGTGAAGTCATAGAATGGAGTATTGTGAAGTCAACGAAGGGAGGTTTGTAAAGTCATAGAATGGAGGTATGAGAAATCAAATTAGAGGGGTGTGAAGTCGGAGAATGGAGGTGTGTGAAGTCATAGAATGGAGGTGGGTGAAGTCATAGAATGGAGGTGTGCGAAGTCACTGAATGGACGAGTTTAACTCATGGAATGGAGGTGTGTGAAGTCAGAGAATTGAGCTGTTTGAAGTCATATATTGGAGGTGTGTGAAGTCAAAATGGATGTGTGAAGTCATAGAATGGAGGTGTGTGAAGTCAGAATGGAGGTGTGTGAAGTCACCGAATGGAGTTGTGTGAACTCAGAATGGAGGTGTGTGAAGTCACAGAATGGAGGTTTGTGAAGTCATAGAATGGAGGTGTGTGAAGTCATAGAATGGATGTTTCTGAAGTAAGAATGAAGGTGTGTGAAGTCATAGAATGGAGGTATGTGAACTCATAGAATGGGGGTGTGTGAAGTCACAGAATGGAGGTGTGTGAAGTCAGAATGTAGGTGTGTACTCATCGATTGGAGGTGGGTGAAGTCACAGAATGGAGATGTGTGAACTCAGAATGGAGGTGTGTGAAGTCACAGAATGGAGGTTTGTGAAGTCATAGAATGGAAGTGTGTGAAGTCATAGAATGGACGTGTGTGAAGTCAGAATGGAGGTGTGTTAAGTCACCGAATGGAGTTTTGTGAACTCAGTATGGAGGTGTGTGAAGTCACAGAATGGAGGTTGGTGAAGTCATAGATGGAGGTGTGTGAGGTCATAGAATGGATGTTTCTAAAGTAAGAATGAGGCTGTGTGAAGTCATAGAATGAAGGTGGGTGAAGTCATAGAAAGGAGGTGTGGGCAGTCATAGAATGGAGGAGTGTGAAGTCATAGAGTGGAGGTGAGCGAAGTCACAGATTCGAGGTCTGTGAAGTCATAGATTGGAGGTGTGTGATGTCAGAATGGAGGTGTGCGAAGTCATAGAATAGAGGTTTGTAAAGTCAGAATGGAGGTGTGTGAACTCATAGAATGGAGGTGTGTGACGTCACAATGGAGGTGTGTGAAGTCACAGAATGGAGGTGTGTGAATACATACAATGGAGGTGTGTGAAGTCAGAATGGAATTTTGTGAAGTCACAGAATTGAGCTGTGTGAATTCAGAATGGAGTTGTGTGAAGTCATAGAAAGGAGGTGTGTGAAGTCAGAATGGAGGTGTGTGAACTCATAGAACGGAGGTGTGTATAGTCACAATGGAGGTGTGTGAAGTCATAAAATGGAGGTGTGTGAAGTCACAGAATGGAGGTGTGTGAAGTCATAGAATGGAGGTGTGTGAAGTCATAGAATGGGTGTTTGTGAAGTAAGAATGAAGGTGTGTGAAGTCATAGAATGGAGGTGTGGGAAGTCACAGAATGGAGGTGTGGGAAGTCACAGATTGCAGGAGTGTGAAGTCACAGAATGGAGGTGTGTGAACCCTGAATGGAGGTGTGTAAAGTCACAGAATGGCGGTGTGTGAAGTCATAGAATGGAAGTGTGTGAAGTCATAGAATGGAGGTGTGTGAAGTCACAGAATGGACGGTATGAAGTCATAGAATGGAGGTGTGTGAAGTCACAGAGTTGAGGTGTTTGAAGTCATATATTGGAGGTGTGTGAAATCAAAATGGATGTGTGAAGTCATAGAATGGAGGTGTGTGAAATCATAGAATGAGGGTGTGTGAGGTCATAGAATGGAGGTGTGTGAAGTCACAGAATGGATGTGTGTGAAGTCATAGAATGGAGGTGTGTGAAGTCATAGAATGGAAGTGTGTGAAGTCACAGATTGGAGCTGTGTGAAGTCACAGAATCGAGGCGTGAGAAGTCAGAGAATGGAGGTGTGTGAACTCAGAATGGAGGTGTGTGAAGTCACAGAATGGAGGTGTGTGAAGTCATAGAATGGAAGTGTGTGAAGTCATAGAATGGAGGTGTGTGAAGTAAGAATGGAGGTGTGTGAAGTCACCGAATGGAGTTGTGTGAACTCAGAATGGAGGTGTGTGAAGTCACAGAATGGAGGTTTGTGAAGTCATAGAATGGAGGTGTGTGAAGTCATAGAATGGATGTTTCTGAAGTAAGAATGAAGGTGTGTGAAGTCATAGAATGGAGGTATGTGAACTCATAGAATGGGGGTGTGTGAAGTCACAGAATGGAGGTGTGTGAAGTCAGAATGGAGGTGTGTAGTCATCGATTGGAGGTGGGTGAAGTCATAGAAAGGAGGTGTGGGAAGTCATAGAATGGAGGTGTGTGAAGTCAGAATGGAGGTGTGTGAAGTCACAGAATTGAGGTGTGTGAACACAGAATGGAGGTGTGTACAGTCAGAATGGAGGTGTGTGAGGTCATAGAATGGAGGTGTGTGAAGTCAGATTGGAGGTGTGCAGTCATAGAATGGAGGTGGATGAAGTCATAGAAATTAGGTGTGGGAAGTCATAGAATGGAGAAGTGTGAAGTCATAGAGTGGAGGTGAGTGAAGTCACACATTCGAGGTCTGTGAAGTCATAGAATGGAGGTGTGTGAAGTCAGAATATAGGTGTTCGAAGTCATAGAATAGAGGTGTGTGAAGTCAGAGTGGAGGTGTGTGAAGTCATAGAATGGAGGTGTGTGAACTCATAGAATGGAGGTTTGTGACGTCACAATGGAAGTTTGTGAAGTCATAGAATGGAGGTGTGTGAAGTCACAGAATGGAGGTGTGTGAAGTCATATAATGGAGGTGTGTGAAGTCAGAATGGAGGTGTGTGAAGTCACACAATGGAGGTGTGTGAACTCAGAATGGAGGTGTGTGCAATCATAGATGGAGGTGTGTGAAGTCATAGTATGGAGATATGTGAAATCATAGAATGGAGTTTTGTGAAGTCACAGAATGGAGTTGTGTGAGTCAGAATTGAGGTGTGTGAAGTCATAGAATGTAGATGTGTGAAGTCATAGAATGGAGGATTGTGAAGTCACCGAAGGGAGGTTTGTGAAGTCATAGAATGGAGGTATGAGAAATCAAATTAGAGGTGTGTGAAGTCGGAGAATGGAGGTGTGTGAAGTCATAGCATTGAGGTGGGTGAAATCATAGAATGGAGGTGTATGAATTCAGATTGGAGGTGTGTGAAGTCATAGAATGGAGGTGTGTCAACTCAGAAAGGAGGTGTGTGAAGTCATAGAATGGAGGTGAGTGAAGTCATAGAATGGAGGTGTGTGAACACATAGAATGGAGGTCTGTGACGTCACAATGGAAGTTTGTGAAGTCATAGAATGGAGGTGTGTGAAGTCACAGAATGGAGGTGGGTGAAGTCAGAATGGAGGTGTGAAGTCATAGAATGGAGGTGGGTGAAGTGATAGAAATTAGGTGTGTGAAGTCATAGAATGGAGGTGTGTGAACTCATAGAATGGAGGTGTGTGACATCACCATGGAAGTTTGTGAAGTCATAGAATGGAGGTGTGTGAAGTCACAGAATGGAGGTGTGTGAAGTCATACAATGGATGTGTGTGAAGTCAGAATGGAGGTGTGTGAAGTCACAGAATGTAGGTGTGTGAACTCATAATGGAGGTGTGTGAAGTCATAGATGGAGGTGTGTGAAGTCATAGTATGGAGATATGTGAAATAATAGAATGGAGTTTTGTGAAGTCACATAATGGAGTTGTGTGAGTCAGAATTGAGGTGTGTGAAGTCATAGAATGTAGATGTGTGAAGTCATAGAATGGAGTATTGTGAAGTCAACGAAGGGAGGTTTGTAAAGACATAGAATGGAGGTATGAGAAATCAAATTAGAGGTGTGTGAAGTCGGAGAATGGAGGTGTGTGAAGTCATAGAATGGAGGTGGGTGAAGTCATAGAATGGAGGTGTGCGAAGTCACTAAATGGACGAGTTTAAGTCATGGAATGGAGGTGTGTGAAGTCAGAGAATTGAGCTGTTTGAAGTCATATATTGGAGGTGTGTGAAGTCAAAATGGATGTGTGAAGTCATAGAATGTAGGTGTGTGAAATCATAGAATGGAGGTGTGTGAAGTCACAGAATGCAGGTGTGTGAACTCAGAATGGAGGTGTGTGAAGTCACAGAATGGAGGTTTGTGAAGTCATAGAATGGAAGTGTGTGAAGTCATAGAATGGACGTGTGTGAAGTCAGAGGGGAGGTGTGTTAAGTCACCGAATGGAGTTTTGTGAACTCAGTATGGAGGTGTGTGAAGTCACAGAATGGAGGTTGGTGAAGTCATAGATGGAGGTGTGTGAGGTCATAGAATGGATGTTTCTGAAGTAAGAATGAAGCTGTGTGAAGTCATAGAATGAAGGTGGGTGAAGTCATAGAAAGGAGGTGTGGGCAGTCATAGAATGGAGGAGTGTGAAGTCATAGAGTGGAGGTGAGTGAAGTCACAGATTCGAGGTCTGTGAAGTCATAGATTGGAGGTGTGTGATGTCAGAATGGAGGTGTGCGAAGTCATAGAATAGAGGTTTGTGAAGTCAGAATGGAGGTGTGTGAACTCATAGAATGGAGGTGTGTGACGTCACAATGGAGGTGTGTGAAGTCACAGAATGGAGGTGTGTGAATACATACAATGGAGGTGTGTGAAGTCAGAATGTAATTTTGTGAAGTCACAGAATTGAGCTGTGTGAATTCAGAATGGAGTTGTGTGAAGTCATAGAAAGGAGGTGTGTGAAGTCAGAATGGAGGTGTGTGAACTCATAGAATGGAGGTGTGTGTAGTCACAATGGATGTGTGTGTAGTCATAAAATGGAGGTGTGTGAAGTCACAGAATGGAGGTGTGTGAAGTCATAGAATGGAGGTGTGTGAAGTCACAGAATGGAGGTGTGGGAAGGCACAGATTGCAGGAGTGTGAAGTCACCTAATGGAGGTGTGTGAACCCTAATGGAGGTGTGTAAAGTCTCAGAATGGAGGTGTGTGAAGTCATAGAGTGGAAGTGTGTGAAGTCATAGAATGGAGGTGTGTGAAGTCACAGAATGGACCGTATGAAGTCATAGAATGGAGGTGTGTGAAGTCACAGAATTGAGGTGTTTGAAGTCATATATTGGAGGTGTGTGAAATCAAAATGGATGTGTGAAGTCATAGAATGGAAGTGTGTGAAGACACAGATTGGAGCTGTGTGAAGTCACAGAATCGAGGTGTGAGAAGTCACAGAATGGAGGTGTGTGAACTCAGAATGGAGGTGTGTGAAGTCACAGAGTGGAGGTGTGTGAAGTCATAGAATGGAAGTGTGTGAAGTCATAGAATGGAGGTGTGTGAAGTCAGAATGGAGGTGTGTGAAGTCACCGAATGGAGTTGTGTGAACTCAGAATGGAGGTGGGTGAAGTCTCAGAATGGAGGTGTGTGAAGTCATAGAATGGAGGTGTGTGAAGTCAAAGAATGGATGTTTCTGAAGTAAGAATGAAGGTGTGTGAAGTCATAGAATGGAGGTATGTGAACTCATAGAATGGGGGTGTGTGAAGTCACAGAATGGAGGTGTGTGAAGTCAGAATGGAGGTGTGTAGTCATCGATTGGAGGTGGGTGAAGTCATAGAAAGGAAGTGCGGGAAGTCATAGAATGGAGGTTTGTGAAGTCAGAATGGAGGTGTGTGAAGCTACAGAATTGAGGTGTGTGAACACAGAAGGGAGGTGTGTGAAGTCAAAGAGTGGAGGTGTTTGAAGTCATAGAATGGAGGAGTGTGAAGTCATAGAGTGCATGTGAGTGAAATTACAGATTCGAGGTCTGTGAAGTCATAGAATGGAGGTGTGTGATGTCAGAATGGAGGTGTGCGAAGTCATAGAATAGAGGTGTGTGAAGTCAGAATGGAGGTGTGTGAAGTCATAGATGGAGTTGTGTGAAGTCATAGTATGGAGGTGTGTGAAATCATAGAATAGAGTTTTGTGTAGGCACAGAATGGAGCTGTGTGAATTCAGAATGGAGGTGTGTGAAGTCATAGAATGGAGGTGTGTGAAGTCAGATGGAGATGTGTGAACTCATAGAATGGAGTTGTGTGACGTCACAATGGAAGTGTGTGAAGTCATAGAATGGAGGTGTGTAAAGTCACAGAATGGAGGTGTGTGAAGACATAGAATGGAGGTGTGTGAAGTTATAGAATGGATGTTTGTAAAGTAAAAATGAAGGTGTGTGAAGTCATAGAATGGAGATGTGTGAAGTCAGAATGGAGGTGTGTGAAGTCACAGAATGGACATGTGTCAAGTCAGAATTTACGTGTGTGAAGTCAAGGAATGGAGGTGTGTAAAGACATAGAATGGAGGTGTGTGAAGTCATAGAATGGAGGTGTGTGAAGTCAGAATGGAGGTGTGTTAGGTCACAGAATTGAGATGTGTGAACACAGAATGGAGGTGTGTGAAGTCAAACAATGGAGGTGTTTGAAGTCATAGAATGGAGGAGTGTGAAGTCATAGAATGTATGTTTGTGAAGTAAGAATGAAGGTGTGTGAAGGCATAGAATGGAGGTGTGTGAAGTTACAGAATGGAGGTGTGTGAAGGCATAGAATGGAGGTGTGTGAAGTCATAGAATGGAGGTGTGTGAAGTCATATAATGGAGGTGTGTCAAGTCACAGAATGGAGGTGTGTGAAGTCAGAATGGAGGTGTGAAGTCATAGAATGGAGTTGGGTGAGGTCATAGAAAGGAGGTGTGTGAAGTCATAGAATGGAGGTGTGGGTAGTCATAGAATGGAGGTGTGTGAAGTCAGAATGGAGGTGTGTAAACTCATAGAATGGTAGTGTGTGTAGTCACAATGGAGGTGTGTGAAGTCATAGAATGTTGGTGTGTGAAGTCACAGAATGGACGTGTGTGAAGTCATAGAATGGAGGTGTGGGAAGTCATAGAATGGAGGTGTGTGAAGTCAAAGAATGGAGGTGTGGGAAGGCACAGATTGGAGGTGTGTGAAGTCCCAGAATTGAGGTGTGTGAACTCAGTATGGAGGTGTGTAAAGTCACAAAATGGAGGTGTGTGAAGTCATAGAATGGAAGTATGTGAAGTCATAGAATGGAGGTGTGTGAAATCACAGAATGGACGGTATGAAGTCATAGAATGGAGGTGTGTGAAGTTACAGAATTGAGGTGTTTGAAGTCATATATTGGAGGTGTGTGAAATCAAAATGGATGTGTGAAGTCATAGAATGGAGGTGTGTGAAATCATAGAATAAGGGTGTGTGAGGTCATAGAATGGAGGTGTGTGAAGTCACAGAATGGAGGTGTGCGAAGTCACAGATTGCAGGAGTGTGAAGTCACAGAATGGAGGTGTGTGAACTCAGAATAGAGGTGTGTAAAGTCACAGAATGGAGGTGTGTGAAGTCATAGAATGGAAGTGTGTGAAGTCATAGAATGGAGGTGTGTGAAGTCACAGAATGGACGGTATGAAGTCATAGAATGGAGGTGTGTGAAGTCACAAAATTGAGGTGTTTGAAGTCATATATTGGAGGTGTGTGAAATCAAAATGGATGTGTGAAGTCATAGACTGGAGCTGTGTGAAATCATAGAATGAGGGTGTGTGAGGTCATAGAATGGAGGTGTGTGAAGTCACAGAATTGAGGTGTGTGAAGTCATAGAATGGAGGTGTGTGAAGTCATAGAATGGAAGTGTGTGAAGTCACAGATTGGAGCTGTGTGAAGTCACAGAATCGAGGTGTTAGAAGTCACAGAATGGAGGGGTGTGAACTCAGAATGGAGGTGTGTGAAGTCACAGAATGGAGGTGTGTGAAGTTATAGAATGGAAGTGTGTGAAGTCAAGTTATAGAATGGAGGTGTGTGAAGTCAGAATGGAGGTGTGTGAAGTCACCGAATGGAGTTGTGTGAACTCAGAATGGAGGTGTGTGAAGTCACAGAATGGAGGTTTGTGAAGTCATAGAATGGAGGTGTGTGAAGTCATAGAATGGATTTTTCTGAAGTAAGAATGAAGGTGTGTGAAATCATAGAATGGAGGTATGTGAACTCATAGAATGGGGGTGTGTGAAGTCACAGAATGGAGGTGTGTGAAGTCAAAATGGAGGTGTGTAGTCATCGATTGGAGGTGGGTGAAGTCATAGAAAGGAGGTGTGGGAAGTCATAGAATGGAGGAGTGTGAAGTCATAGAGTGCATGTGAGTGAAATCACAGATTCGAGGTCCGTGAAGTCATAGAATGGAGGTGTGTGATGTCAGAATGGCGGTGTGCGAAGTCATAGAATAGAGGTGTGTGAAGTCAGAATGGAGGTGTGTGAAGTCATAGATGGAGTTGTGTGAAGTCATAGTATGGAGGTGTGTGAAATCATAGAATAGAGTTTTGTGAAGTCACAGAATGGAGCTGTGTGAATTCAGAATGGAGGTGTGTGAAGTCATAGAATGGAGGTGTGTAAAGTCATATAATGGAGGTGTGTGAAGTCACAGAATGGAGGTGTGTGAAGTCAGAATGGAGGTGTGTAGTCATAGAATGGAGTTGGGTGAGGTCATAGAAAGGAGGTGTGTGAAGTCATAGAATGGAGGTGTGTGTAGTCATAGAATGGAGGTGTGTGAAGTCAGAATGGAGGTGTGTAAACCCATAGAATGGTAGTGTGTGTAGTCAAAATGGAGGTGTGTGAAGTCATAGAATGTTGGTGTGTGAAGTCACAGAATGGACGTGTGTGAAGTCATAGAATGGAGGTGTGGGAAGTCATAGAATGGAGGTGTGTGAAGTCAAAGAATGGAGGTGTGGGAAGGCACAGATTGGAGGTGTGTGAAGTCCCAGAATTGAGGTGTGTGAACTCAGTATGGAGGTGTGTAAAGTCACAAAATGGAGGTGTGTGAAGTCATAGAATGGAAGTATGTGAAGTCATAGAATGGAGGTGTGTGAAATCACAGAATGGACGCTATGAAATCATAGAATGGAGGTGTGTGAAGTCACAGAATTGAGGTGTTTGAAGTCATATATTGGAGGTGTGTGAAATCATAGAATAAGGGTGTGTGAGGTCATAGAATGGAGGTGTGTGAAGTCACAGAATGGAGGTGTGCGAAGTCACAGATTGCAGGAGTGTGAAGTCACAGAATGGAGGTGTGTGAACCCAGAATAGAGGTGTGTAAAGTCACAGAATGGAAGTGTGTGAAGTCATAGAATGGAAGTGTGTGAAGTCATAGAATGGAGGTGTGTGAAGTCACAGAATGGACGGTATGAAGTCATAGAATGGAGGTGTGTGAAGTCACAAAATTGAGGTGTTTGAAGTCATATATTGGAGGTGTGTGAAATCAAAATGGATGTGTGAAGTCATAGACTGGAGGTGTGTGAAATCATAGAATGAGGGTGTGTGAGGTCATAGAATGGAGGTGTGTGAAGTCACAGAATTGAGGTGTGTGAAGTCATAGAATGGAGGTGTGTGAAGTCATAGAATGGAAGTGTGTGAAGTCACAGATTGGAGCTGTGTGAAGTCACAGAATCGAGGTGTTAGAAGTCACAGAATGGAGGGGTGTGAACTCAGAATGGTGGTGTGTGAAGTCACAGAATGGAGGTGTGTGAAGTTATAGAATGGAAGTGTGTGAAGTCAAGTCATAGAATGGAGGTGTGTGAAGTCAGAATGGAGGTGTGTGAAGTCACCGAATGGAGTTGTGTGAACTCAGAATGGAGGTGTGTGAAGTCACAGAATGGAGGTTTGTGAAGTCATAGAATGGAGGTGTGTGAAGTCATAGAATGGATTTTTCTGAAGTAAGAATGAAGGTGTGTGAAATCATAGAATGGAGGTATGTGAACTCATAGAATGGGGGTGTGTGAAGTCACAGAATGGAGGTGTGTGAAGTCAAAATGGAGGTGTGTAGTCATCGATTGGAGGTGGGAGAAGTCATAGAAAGGAGGTGTGGGAAGTCATAGAATGGAGGAGTGTGAAGTCATAGAGTGCATGTGAGTGAAATCACAGATTCGAGGTCCGTGAAGTCATAGAATGGAAGTGTGTGATGTCAGAATGGAGGTGTGCGAAGTCATAGAATAGAGGTATGTGAAGTCAGAATGGAGGTGTGTGAAGTCATAGATGGAGTTGTGTGAAGTCATAGTATGGAGGTGTGTGAAATCATAGAATAGAGTTTTGTGAAGTCACAGAATGGAGCTGTGTGAATTCAGAATGGAGGTGTGTGAAGTCATAGAATGGAGGTGTGTGAAGTCAGAATGGAGGTGTGTGAAGTCATAGAATGGAGGTGTGTGAAGTTATAGAATGGATATTTGTAAAGTAAAAATAAAGGTGTGTGAAGTCACAGAATGGAGATGTGTCAACTCAGAATTTAGGTGTGTGAAGTCAAAGAATGGAGGTGTGTGAAGACATAGAATGGAGGTGTGTGAAGTCATAGAATGGAGGAGTGTTAAGTCAGAATGGAGGTGTGTGAGGTCACAGAATTGAGGTGTGTGAACACAGAATGGAGGTGTGTAAAGTCAAAGAATGGAGGTGTTTGAAGTCATAGAATGGAGGAGTGTGAAGTCATAGAATGTATGTTTGTGAAGTAAGAATGAAGGTGTGTGAAGGCATAGAATGGAGGTGTGTGAAGTTATAGAATGGATATTTGTAAAGTAAAAATGAAGGTGTGTGAAGTCATAGAATGGAGATGTGTGAAGTCAGAATGGAGGTGTGTGAAGTCACAGAATGGAGATGTGTCAACTCAGAATTTAGGTGTGTGAAGTCAAAGAATGGAGGTGTGTGAAGACATAGAATGGAGGTGTGTGAAGTCATAGAATGGAGGAGTGTGAAGTCAGAATGGAGGTGTGTGAGGTCACAGAATTGAGGTGTGTGAACACAGAATGGAGGTGTGTAAAGTCAAAGAATGGAGGTGTTTGAAGTCATAGAATGGAGGTGTGTGAAGTCACAGAATGGAGGTGTGTGAAGTCAGAATAGATGTGTGCGAAGTCATAGGATGGAGCTGTGTGAAGTCATAGAATGGAGGTGTGTGAAGTCACAGAATGGACGGTATGAAGTCATAGAATGGAGGTGTGTGAAGTCACAGAGTTGAGGTGTTTGAAGTCATATATTGGAGGTGTGTGAAATCAAAATGGATGTGTGAAGTCATAGAATGGAGGTGTGTGAAATCATAGAATGAGGGTGTGTGAGGTCATAGAATGGAGGTGTGTGAAGTCACAGAATGGATGTGTGTGAAGTCATAGAATGGAGGTGTGTGAAGTCATAGAATGGAAGTGTGTGAAGTCACAGATTGGAGCTGTGTGAAGTCACAGAATCGAGGCGTGAGAAGTCAGAGAATGGAGGTGTGTGAACTCAGAATGGAGGTGTGTGAAGTCACAGAATGGAGGTGTGTGAAGTCATAGAATGGAAGTGTGTGAAGTCATAGAATGGAGGTGTGTGAAGTCAGAATGGAGGTGTGTGAAGTCACCGAATGGAGTTGTGTGAACTCAGAATGGAGGTGTGTGAAGTCACAGAATGGAGGTTTGTGAAGTCATAGAATGGAGGTGTGTGAAGTCATAGAATGGATGTTTCTGAAGTAAGAATGAAGGTGTGTGAAGTCATAGAATGGAGGTATGTGAACTCATAGAATGGGGGTGTGTGAAGTCACAGAATGGAGGTGTGTGAAGTCAGAATGGAGGTGTGTAGTCATCGATTGGAGGTGGGTGAAGTCATAGAAAGGAGGTGTGGGAAGTCATAGAATGGAGGTGTGTGAAGTCAGAATGGAGGTGTGTGAAGTCACAGAATTGAGGTGTGTGAACACAGAATGGAGGTGTGTACAGTCAGAATGGAGGTGTGTGAGGTCATAGAATGGAGGTGTGTGAAGTCAGATTGGAGGTGTGCAGTCATAGAATGGAGGTGGATGAAGTCATAGAAATTAGGTGTGGGAAGTCATAGAATGGAGAAGTGTGAAGTCATAGAGTGGAGGTGAGTGAAGTCACAGATTCGAGGTCTGTGAAGTCATAGAATGGAGGTGTGTGAAGTCAGAATATAGGTGTTCGAAGTCATAGAATAGAGGTGTGTGAAGTCAGAGTGGAGGTGTGTGAAGTCATAGAATGGAGGTGTGTGAACTCATAGAATGGAGGTTTGTGACGTCACAATGGAAGTTTGTGAAGTCATAGAATGGAGGTGTGTGAAGTCACAGAATGGAGGTGTGTGAAGTCATATAATGGAGGTGTGTGAAGTCAGAATGGAGGTGTGTGAAGTCACACAATGGAGGTGTGTGAACTCAGAATGGAGGTGTGTGCAATCATAGATGGAGGTGTGTGAAGTCATAGTATGGAGATATGTGAAATCATAGAATGGAGTTTTGTGAAGTCACAGAATGGAGTTGTGTGAGTCAGAATTGAGGTGTGTGAAGTCATAGAATGTAGATGTGTGAAGTCATAGAATGGAGGATTGTGAAGTCACCGAAGGGAGGTTTGTGAAGTCATAGAATGGAGGTATGAGAAATCAAATTAGAGGTGTGTGAAGTCGGAGAATGGAGGTGTGTGAAGTCATAGCATTGAGGTGGGTGAAATCATAGAATGGAGGTGTATGAATTCAGATTGGAGGTGTGTGAAGTCATAGAATGGAGGTGTGTCAACTCAGAAAGGAGGTGTGTGAAGTCATAGAATGGAGGTGAGTGAAGTCATAGAATGGAGGTGTGTGAACACATAGAATGGAGGTCTGTGACGTCACAATGGAAGTTTGTGAAGTCATAGAATGGAGGTGTGTGAAGTCACAGAATGTAGGTAGGTGAAGTCAGAATGGAGGTGTGAAGTCATAGAATGGAGGTGGGTGAAGTCATAGAAATTAGGTGTGTGAAGTCATAGAATGGAGGTGTGTGAACTCATAGAATGGAGGTGTGTGACATCACCATGGAAGTTTGTGAAGTCATAGAATGGAGGTGTGTGAAGTCACAGAATGGAGGTGTGTGAAGTCATACAATGGAGGTGTGTGAAGTCAGAATGGAGGTGTGTGAAGTCACAGAATGTAGGTGTGTGAACTCATAATGGAGGTGTGTGAAGTCATAGATGGAGGTGTGTGAAGTCATAGTATGGAGATATGTGAAATAATAGAATGGAGTTTTGTGAAGTCACATAATGGAGTTGTGTGAGTCAGAATTGAGGTGTGTGAAGTCATAGAATGTAGATGTGTGAAGTCATAGAATGGAGTATTGTGAAGTCAACGAAGGGAGGTTTGTAAAGACATAGAATGGAGGTATGAGAAATCAAATTAGAGGTGTGTGAAGTCGGAGAATGGAGGTGTGTGAAGTCATAGAATGGAGGTGGGTGAAGTCATAGAATGGAGGTGTGCGAAGTCACTAAATGGACGAGTTTAAGTCATGGAATGGAGGTGTGTGAAGTCAGAGAATTGAGCTGTTTGAAGTCATATATTGGAGGTGTGTGAAGTCAAAATGGATGTGTGAAGTCATAGAATGTAGGTGTGTGAAATCATAGAATGGAGGTGTGTGAAGTCACCGAATGGAGTTGTGTGAACTCAGAATGGAGGTGTGTGAAGTCACAGAATGGAGGTTTGTGAAGTCATAGAATGTAAGTGTGTGAAGTCATAGAATGGACGTGTGTGAAGTCAGAGTGGAGGTGTGTTAAGTCACCGAATGGAGTTTTGTGAACTCAGTATGGAGGTGTGTGAAGTCACAGAATGGAGGTTGGTGAAGTCATAGATGGAGGTGTGTGAGGTCATAGAATGGATGTTTCTGAAGTAAGAATGAAGCTGTGTGAAGTCATAGAATGAAGGTGGGTGAAGTCATAGAAAGGAGGTGTGGGCAGTCATAGAATGGAGGAGTGTGAAGTCATAGAGTGGAGGTGAGTGAAGTCACAGATTCGAGGTCTGTGAAGTCATAGATTGGAGGTGTGTGATGTCAGAATGGAGGTCTGCGAAGTCATAGAATAGAGGTTTGTGAAGTCAGAATGGAGGTGTGTGAACTCATAGAATGGAGGTGTGTGACGTCACAATGGAGGTGTGTGAAGTCACAGAATGGAGGTGTGTGAATACATACAATGGAGGTGTGTGAAGTCAGAATGTAATTTTGTGAAGTCACAGAATTGAGCTGTGTGAATTCAGAATGGAGTTGTGTGAAGTCATAGAAAGGAGGTGTGTGAAGTCAGAATGGAGGTGTGTGAACTCATAGAATGGAGGTGTGTGTAGTCACAATGGATGTGTGTGTAGTCATAAAATGGAGGTGTGTGAAGTCACAGAATGGAGGTGTGTGAAGTCATAGAATGGAGGTGTGTGAAGTCACAGAATGGAGGTGTGGGAAGGCACAGATTGCAGGAGTGTGAAGTCACCTAATGGAGGTGTGTGAACCCTAATGGAGGTGTGTAAAGTCTCAGAATGGAGGTGTGTGAAGTCATAGAGTGGAAGTGTGTGAAGTCATAGAATGGAGGTGTGTGAAGTCACAGAATGGACCGTATGAAGTCATAGAATGGAGGTGTGTGAAGTCACAGAATTGAGGTGTTTGAAGTCATATATTGGAGGTGTGTGAAATCAAAATGGATGTGTGAAGTCATAGAATGGAAGTGTGTGAAGACACAGATTGGAGCTGTGTGAAGTCACAGAATCGAGGTGTGAGAAGTCACAGAATGGAGGTGTGTGAACTCAGAATGGAGGTGTGTGAAGTCACAGAGTGGAGGTGTGTGAAGTCATAGAATGGAAGTGTGTGAAGTCATAGAATGGAGGTGTGTGAAGTCAGAATGGAGGTGTGTGAAGTCACCGAATGGAGTTGTGTGAACTCAGAATGGAGGTGGGTGAAGTCTCAGAATGGAGGTGTGTGAAGTCATAGAATGGAGGTGTGTGAAGTCAAAGAATGGATGTTTCTGAAGTAAGAATGAAGGTGTGTGAAGTCATAGAATGGAGGTATGTGAACTCATAGAATGGGGGTGTGTGAAGTCACAGAATGGAGGTGTGTGAAGTCAGAATGGAGGTGTGTAGTCATCGATTGGAGGTGGGTGAAGTCATAGAAAGGAAGTGCGGGAAGTCATAGAATGGAGGTTTGTGAAGTCAGAATGGAGGTGTGTGAAGCTACAGAATTGAGGTGTGTGAACACAGAAGGGAGGTGTGTGAAGTCAAAGAGTGGAGGTGTTTGAAGTCATAGAATGGAGGAGTGTGAAGTCATAGAGTGCATGTGAGTGAAATTACAGATTCGAGGTCTGTGAAGTCATAGAATGGAGGTGTGTGATGTCAGAATGGAGGTGTGCGAAGTCATAGAATAGAGGTGTGTGAAGTCAGAATGGAGGTGTGTGAAGTCATAGATGGAGTTGTGTGAAGTCATAGTATGGAGGTGTGTGAAATCATAGAATAGAGTTTTGTGTAGGCACAGAATGGAGCTGTGTGAATTCAGAATGGAGGTGTGTGAAGTCATAGAATGGAGGTGTGTGAAGTCAGATGGAGATGTGTGAACTCATAGAATGGAGTTGTGTGACGTCACAATGGAAGTGTGTGAAGTCATAGAATGGAGGTGTGTAAAGTCACAGAATGGAGGTGTGTGAAGACATAGAATGGAGGTGTGTGAAGTTATAGAATGGATGTTTGTAAAGTAAAAATGAAGGTGTGTGAAGTCATAGAATGGAGATGTGTGAAGTCAGAATGGAGGTGTGTAAAGTCACAGAATGGACATGTGTCAAGTCAGAATTTACGTGTGTGAAGTCAAGGAATGGAGGTGTGTAAAGACATAGAATGGAGGTGTGTGAAGTCATAGAATGGAGGTGTGTGAAGTCAGAATGGAGGTGTGTTAGGTCACAGAATTGAGATGTGTGAACACAGAATGGAGGTGTGTGAAGTCAAACAATGGAGGTGTTTGAAGTCATAGAATGGAGGAGTGTGAAGACATAGAATGTATGTTTGTGAAGTAAGAATGAAGGTGTGTGAAGGCATAGAATGGAGGTGTGTGAAGTTACAGAATGGAGGTGTGTGAAGGCATAGAATGGAGGTGTGTGAAGTCATAGAATGGAGGTGTGTGAAGTCATATAATGGAGGTGTGTGAAGTCACAGAATGGAGGTGTGTGAAGTCAGAATGGAGGTGTGAAGTCATAGAATGGAGTTGGGTGAGGTCATAGAAAGGAGGTGTGTGAAGTCATAGAATGGAGGTGTGGGTAGTCATAGAATGGAGGTGTGTGAAGTCAGAATGGAGGTGTGTAAACTCATAGAATGGTAGTGTGTGTAGTCACAATGGAGGTGTGTGAAGTCATAGAATGTTGGTGTGTGAAGTCACAGAATGGACGTGTGTGAAGTCATAGAATGGAGGTGTGGGAAGTCATAGAATGGAGGTGTGTGAAGTCAAAGAATGGAGGTGTGGGAAGGCACAGATTGGAGGTGTGTGAAGTCCCAGAATTGAGGTGTGTGAACTCAGTATGGAGGTGTGTGAAGTCATAGAATGGAGGTGTGTGAAGTCACAGAATGGAGGTGTGGGAAGGCACAGATTGCAGGAGTGTGAAGTCACCTAATGGAGGTGTGTGAACCCTAATGGAGGTGTGTAAAGTCTCAGAATGGAGGTGTGTGAAGTCATAGAGTGGAAGTGTGTGAAGTCATAGAATGGAGGTGTGTGAAGTCACAGAATGGACCGTATGAAGTCATAGAATGGAGGTGTGTGAAGTCACAGAATTGAGGTGTTTGAAGTCATATATTGGAGGTGTGTGAAATCAAAATGGATGTGTGAAGTCATAGAATGGAAGTGTGTGAAGACACAGATTGGAGCTGTGTGAAGTCACAGAATCGAGGTGTGAGAAGTCACAGAATGGAGGTGTGTGAACTCAGAATGGAGGTGTGTGAAGTCACAGAGTGGAGGTGTGTGAAGTCATAGAATGGAAGTGTGTGAAGTCATAGAATGGAGGTGTGTGAAGTCAGAATGGAGGTGTGTGAAGTCACCGAATGGAGTTGTGTGAACTCAGAATGGAGGTGGGTGAAGTCTCAGAATGGAGGTGTGTGAAGTCATAGAATGGAGGTGTGTGAAGTCAAAGAATGGATGTTTCTGAAGTAAGAATGAAGGTGTGTGAAGTCATAGAATGGAGGTATGTGAACTCATAGAATGGGGGTGTGTGAAGTCACAGAATGGAGGTGTGTGAAGTCAGAATGGAGGTGTGTAGTCATCGATTGGAGGTGGGTGAAGTCATAGAAAGGAAGTGCGGGAAGTCATAGAATGGAGGTTTGTGAAGTCAGAATGGAGGTGTGTGAAGCTACAGAATTGAGGTGTGTGAACACAGAAGGGAGGTGTGTGAAGTCAGAGTGGAGGTGTTTGAAGTCATAGAATGGAGGAGTGTGAAGTCATAGAGTGCATGTGAGTGAAATTACAGATTCGAGGTCTGTGAAGTCATAGAATGGAGGTGTGTGATGTCAGAATGGAGGTGTGCGAAGTCATAGAATAGAGGTGTGTGAAGTCAGAATGGAGGTGTGTGAAGTCATAGATGGAGTTGTGTGAAGTCATAGTATGGAGGTGTGTGAAATCATAGAATAGAGTTTTGTGTAGGCACAGAATGGAGCTGTGTGAATTCAGAATGGAGGTGTGTGAAGTCATAGAATGGAGGTGTGTGAAGTCAGATGGAGATGTGTGAACTCATAGAATGGAGTTGTGTGACGTCACAATGGAAGTGTGTGAAGTCATAGAATGGAGGTGTGTAAAGTCACAGAATGGAGGTGTGTGAAGACATAGAATGGAGGTGTGTGAAGTTATAGAATGGATGTTTGTAAAGTAAAAATGAAGGTGTGTGAAGTCATAGAATGGAGATGTGTGAAGTCAGAATGGAGGTGTGTGAAGTCACAGAATGGACATGTGTCAAGTCAGAATTTACGTGTGTGAAGTCAAGGAATGGAGGTGTGTAAAGACATAGAATGGAGGTGTGTGAAGTCATAGAATGGAGGTGTGTGAAGTCAGAATGGAGGTGTGTTAGGTCACAGAATTGAGATGTGTGAACACAGAATGGAGGTGTGTGAAGTCAAACAATGGAGGTGTTTGAAGTCATAGAATGGAGGAGTGTGAAGACATAGAATGTATGTTTGTGAAGTAAGAATGAAGGTGTGTGAAGGCATAGAATGGAGGTGTGTGAAGTTACAGAATGGAGGTGTGTGAAGGCATAGAATGGAGGTGTGTGAAGTCATAGAATGGAGGTGTGTGAAGTCATATAATGGAGGTGTGTGAAGTCACAGAATGGAGGTGTGTGAAGTCAGAATGGAGGTGTGAAGTCATAGAATGGAGTTGGGTGAGGTCATAGAAAGGAGGTGTGTGAAGTCATAGAATGGAGGTGTGGGTAGTCATAGAATGGAGGTGTGTGAAGTCAGAATGTAGGTGTGTAAACTCATAGAATGGTAGTGTGTGTAGTCACAATGGAGGTGTGTGAAGTCATAGAATGTTGGTGTGTGAAGTCACAGAATGGACGTGTGTGAAGTCATAGAATGGAGGTGTGGGAAGTCATAGAATGGAGGTGTGTGAAGTCAAAGAATGGAGGTGTGGGAAGGCACAGATTGGAGGTGTGTGAAGTCCCAGAATTGAGGTGTGTGAACTCAGTATGGAGGTGTGTAAAGTCACAAAATGGAGGTGTGTGAAGTCATAGAATGGAAGTATGTGAAGTCATAGAATGGAGGTGTGTGAAATCACAGAATGGACGGTATGAAGTCATAGAATGGAGGTGTGTGAAGTTACAGAATTGAGGTGTTTGAAGTCATATATTGGAGGTGTGTGAAATCAAAATGGATGTGTGAAGTCATAGAATGGAGGTGTGTGAAATCATAGAATAAGGGTGTGTGAGGTCATAGAATGGAGGTGTGTGAAGTCACAGAATGGAGGTGTGCGAAGTCACAGATTGCAGGAGTGTGAAGTCACAGAATGGAGGTGTGTGAACTCAGAATAGAGGTGTGTAAAGTCACAGAATGGAGGTGTGTGAAGTCATAGAATGGAAGTGTGTGAAGTCATAGAATGGAGGTGTGTGAAGTCACAGAATGGACGGTATGAAGTCATAGAATGGAGGTGTGTGAAGTCACAAAATTGAGGTGTTTGAAGTCATATATTGGAGGTGTGTGAAATCAAAATGGATGTGTGAAGTCATAGACTGGAGCTGTGTGAAATCATAGAATGAGGGTGTGTGAGGTCATAGAATGGAGGTGTGTGAAGTCACAGAATTGAGGTGTGTGAAGTCATAGAATGGAGGTGTGTGAAGTCATAGAATGGAAGTGTGTGAAGTCACAGATTGGAGCTGTGTGAAGTCACAGAATCGAGGTGTTAGAAGTCACAGAATGGAGGGGTGTGAACTCAGAATGGAGGTGTGTGAAGTCACAGAATGGAGGTGTGTGAAGTTATAGAATGGAAGTGTGTGAAGTCAAGTTATAGAATGGAGGTGTGTGAAGTCAGAATGGAGGTGTGTGAAGTCACCGAATGGAGTTGTGTGAACTCAGAATGGAGGTGTGTGAAGTCACAGAATGGAGGTTTGTGAAGTCATAGAATGGAGGTGTGTGAAGTCATAGAATGGATTTTTCTGAAGTAAGAATGAAGGTGTGTGAAATCATAGAATGGAGGTATGTGAACTCATAGAATGGGGGTGTGTGAAGTCACAGAATGGAGGTGTGTGAAGTCAAAATGGAGGTGTGTAGTCATCGATTGGAGGTGGGTGAAGTCATAGAAAGGAGGTGTGGGAAGTCATAGAATGGAGGAGTGTGAAGTCATAGAGTGCATGTGAGTGAAATCACAGATTCGAGGTCCGTGAAGTCATAGAATGGAGGTGTGTGATGTCAGAATGGAGGTGTGCGAAGTCATAGAATAGAGGTGTGTGAAGTCAGAATGGAGGTGTGTGAAGTCATAGATGGAGTTGTGTGAAGTCATAGTATGGAGGTGTGTGAAATCATAGAATAGAGTTTTGTGAAGTCACAGAATGGAGCTGTGTGAATTCAGAATGGAGGTGTGTGAAGTCATAGAATGGAGGTGTGTAAAGTCATATAATGGAGGTGTGTGAAGTCACAGAATGGAGGTGTGTGAAGTCAGAATGGAGGTGTGTAGTCATAGAATGGAGTTGGGTGAGGTCATAGAAAGGAGGTGTGTGAAGTCATAGAATGGAGGTGTGTGTAGTCATAGAATGGAGGTGTGTGAAGTCAGAATGGAGGTGTGTAAACCCATAGAATGGTAGTGTGTGTAGTCAAAATGGAGGTGTGTGAAGTCATAGAATGTTGGTGTGTG
Organism: Megascapheus bottae; assembly: GCA_024803745.1. Taxonomy (NCBI): domain Eukaryota; kingdom Metazoa; phylum Chordata; class Mammalia; order Rodentia; family Geomyidae; genus Megascapheus; species Megascapheus bottae. Next base: position 10,337 of record JANJXV010001828.1, on the reverse strand, counting down.
AAGTCACAGAATGGACGTGTGTGAAGTCATAGAATGGAGGTGTGGGAAGTCATAGAATGGAGGTGTGTGAAGTCAAAGAATGGAGGTGTGGGAAGGCACAGATTGGAGGTGTGTGAAGTCCCAGAATTGAGGTGTGTGAACTCAGTATGGAGGTGTGTAAAGTCACAAAATGGAGGTGTGTGAAGTCATAGAATGGAAGTATGTGAAGTCATAGAATGGAGGTGTGTGAAATCACAGAATGGACGGTATGAAATCATAGAATGGAGGTGTGTGAAGTCACAGAATTGAGGTGTTTGAAGTCATATATTGGAGGTGTGTGAAATCATAGAATAAGGGTGTGTGAGGTCATAGAATGGAGGTGTGTGAAGTCACAGAATGGAGGTGTGCGAAGTCACAGATTGCAGGAGTGTGAAGTCACAGAATGGAGGTGTGTGAACCCAGAATAGAGGTGTGTAAAGTCACAGAATGGAAGTGTGTGAAGTCATAGAATGGAAGTGTGTGAAGTCATAGAATGGAGGTGTGTGAAGTCACAGAATGGACGGTATGAAGTCATAGAATGGAGGTGTGTGAAGTCACAAAATTGAGGTGTTTGAAGTCATATATTGGAGGTGTGTGAAATCAAAATGGATGTGTGAAGTCATAGACTGGAGGTGTGTGAAATCATAGAATGAGGGTGTGTGAGGTCATAGAATGGAGGTGTGTGAAGTCACAGAATTGAGGTGTGTGAAGTCATAGAATGGAGGTGTGTGAAGTCATAGAATGGAAGTGTGTGAAGTCACAGATTGGAGCTGTGTGAAGTCACAGAATCGAGGTGTGAGAAGTCACAGAATGGAGGTGTGTGAACTCAAAATGGAGGTGTGTGAAGTCACAGAATGGAGGTGTGTGAAGTCATAGAATGGAAGTGTGTGAAGTCATAAAATGGAGGTGTGTGAAGTCAGAATGGAGGTGTGTGAAGTCACCGAATGGAGTTGTGTGAACTCAGAATGGAGGTGTGTGAAGTCACAGAATGGAGGTTTGTGAAGTCATAGAATGGAGGTGTGTGAAGTCAAAGAATGGATGTTTCTGAAGTAAGAATGAAGGTGTGTGAAGTCATAGAATGGAGGTATGTGAACTCATAGAATGGGGGTGTGTGAAGTCACAGAATGGAGGTGTGTGAAGTCAGAATGGAGGTGTGTAGTCATCGATTGGAGGTGGGTGAAGTCATAGAAAGGACGTGCGGGAAGTCATAGAATGGAGGTTTGTGAAGTCAGAATGGAGGTGTGTGAAGTCACAGAATTGAGGTGTGTGAACACAGAAGGGAGGTGTGTGAAGTCAAAGAGTGGAGGTGTTTGAAGTCACAGAATGGAGGAGTGTGAAGTCATAGAGTGTATGTGAGTGAAATTACAGATTCGAGGTCTGTGAAGTCATAGAATGGAGGTGTGTGATGTCAGAATGGAGGTGTGCGAAGTCATAGAATAGAGGTGTGTGAAGTCAGAATGGAGGTGTGTGAAGTCATAGATGGAGGTGTGTGAAGTCATAGTTTGGTGGTGTGTGAAATCATAGAATAGAGTTTTGTGTAGGCACAGAATGGAGCTGTGTGAATTCAGAATGGAGGTGTGTGAAGTCATAGAATGGAGGTGTGTGAAGTCAGATGGAGATGTGTGAACTCATAGAATGGAGTTGTGAGACGTCACAATGGAAGTGTGTGAAGTCATAGAATGGAGGTGTGTGAAGTCACAGAATGGAGGTGTGTGAAGTCATAGAATGGAGGTGTGTGAAGATATAGAATGGATGTTTGTAAAGTAAAAATGAAGGTGTGTGAAGTCATAGAATGGAGATGTGTGAAGTCAGAATGGAGGTGTGTGAAGTCACAGAATGGAGATGTGTCAAGTCAGAATTTACGTGTGTGAAGTCAAGGAATGGAGATGTGTAAAGACATAGAATGGAGGTGTGTGAAGTCATAGAATGGAGGTGTGTGAAGTCAAACAATGGAGGTGTTTGAAGTCATAGAATGGAGGAGTGTGAAGTCATAGAATGTATGTTTGTGAAGTAAGAATGAAGGTGTGTGAAGGCATAGAATGGAGGTGTGTGAAGTCACAGAATGCAGGTGTGTGAAGGCATAGAATGGAGGTGTGTGAAGTCATAGAATGGAGGTGTGTGAAGTCATATAATGGAGGTGTGTGAAGTCACAGAATGGAGGTGTGTGAAGTCAGAATGGAGGTGTGAAGTCATAGAATGGAGTTGGGTGAGGTCATAGAAAGGAGGTGTGTGAAGTCATAGAATGGAGGAGTGTGTAGTCATAGAATGGAGGTGTGTGAAGTCAGAATGTAGGTGTGTAAACTCATAGAATGGTAGTGTGTGTAGTCACAATGGAGGTGTGTGAAGTCATAGAATGTTGGTGTGTGAAGTCACAGAATGGACGTGTGTGAAGTCATAGAATGGAAGTATGTGAAGTCATAGAATGGAGGTGTGTGAAGTCACAGAATGGACGGTATGAAGTCATAGAATGGAGGTGTGTGAAGTCACAGAATTGAGGTGTTTGAAGTCATATATTGGAGGTGTGGGAAATCAAAATGGATGTGTGAAGTCATAGAATGGAGGTGTGTGAAATCATAGAATAAGGGTGTGTGAGGTCATAGAATGGAGGTGTGTGAAGTCACAGAATGGAGGTGTGGGAAGTCACAGATTGCAGGAGTGTGAAGTCACAGAATGGAGGTGTGTGAACCCAGAATAGAGGTGTGTAAAGTCACAGACTGGAGGTGTGTGAAGTCATAGAATGGAAGTGTGTGAAGTCATAGAATGGAGGTGTGTGAAGTCACAGAATGGACGGTATGAAGTCATAGAATGGAGGTGTGTGAAGTCACAAAATTGAGGTGTTTGAAGTCATATATTGGAGGTGTGTGAAATCAAAATGGATGTGTGAAGTCATAGACTGGGGGTGTGTGAAATCATAGAATGAGGGTGTGTGAGGTCATAGAATGGAGGTGTGTGAAGTCACAGAATTGAGGTGTGTGAAGTCATAGAATGGAGGTGTGTGAAGTCATAGAATGGAGGTGTGTGAAGTCATGGAATGGACGTGTGTGAAGTTATAGAATGGATGTTTGTAAAGTAAAAATGAAGGTGTGTGAAGTCATAGAATGGAGATGTGTGAAGTCAGAATGGAGGTGTGTGAAGTCACAGAATGGAGATGTGTCAACTCAGAATTTAGGTGTGTGAAGTCAAAGAATGGAGGTGTGTGAAGACATAGAATGGAGGTGTGTGAAGTCATAGAATGGAGGAGTGTGAAGTCAGAATGGAGGTGTGTGAGGTCACAGAATTGAGGTGTGTGAACACAGAATGGAGGTGTGTAAAGTCAAAGAATGGAGGTGTTTGAAGTCATAGAATGGAGGAGTGTGAAGTCATAGAATGTATGTTTGTGAAGTAAGAATGAAGGTGTGTGAAGGCATAGAATGGAGGTGTGTGAAGTCACAGAATGGAGGTGTGTGAAGGCATAGAATGGAGGTGTGTGAGGTCATAGAATGGAGGTGTGTGAAGTCATATAATGGAGGTGTGTGAAGTCACAGAATGGAGGTGTGTGAAGTCAGAATGGAGGTGTGAAGTCACAGAATGGAGTTGGGTGAAGTTATAGAAAGAGGTGTGTGAAGTCATAGAATGGATGTGTGTGCAGTCATAGAATGGAGGTGTGTGAAGTCACAGAATGGAGGTGTGTTAAGTCAAAATTGTGGAGTGTTAAGTCACAAATGGAGGTGTGAAGTCAGAATTTAGCTGTGTGAAATCATAGAGTGGAGGTTTTTGAAATCAGAATGGAGGTGTGTGAACTCATAGAATGGAGGTGTGTGAAGTCACAATGGAGGTGTGTGAAGTCATAGAATGGAGGTGTGTGAAGTCAGATTGGAGGTGTGTGAAATCACAGAATGGAGGTTTGTCAACTCAGAAATGAGGTGTGTGAAGTCATAGAATGGCGGTGTGTGAAGTCATAGAATGGAGGTGTGTGAAGTCATAGAATGGAGGTGTGTGAAGTCACAGAATGGAGGTGTTTGAAGTCATAGAATGGAGGTGTGTGAAGTCATAGAATGGAGGTGTGTGAAGTCACAGAATGGAGGGGTGTGAAGTCACAGATTGGAGGTGTGTGAACCCAGAATGCAGGTGTGTGAAGTCACAGAATGGAGGTGTATGAAGTCATAGAATGGAGGTGTGTGAAGTCACAGAATGGATGTGTGTTAAGTCACAGAATGGAGCTGTGTGAAGTCACAGAATGGAGGTGTGTGAAGTCACAGAATGGAGGTGTGTGAAGTCACAGAATGGAGGTGTGTGAAGTCACAGAAAGGAAGTGTGTGAAGTCATAGAATGGAGGTGTGTGAAGTCAGAATGGAGGTGTGTGAAGTCACAGAATGGAGGTGTGTAACCTCAAAATGTAGGTGTGTGAGGTCACAGAACGGAGGTTTGTGAAGTCATAGAATGGAGGTGTGTGAAGTCATAGAATGGATGATTCTGAAGTAATAATGAAGGTGTGTGAAGTCATAGAATGGAGGTGTGTGAAGTCACAATGTAGGTGTGTGAACTCATAGAATGGTGGTGTGTAATCTCATAGAATGGAGGTGTGTGAAGTCATGGAATGGAAGTGTGTGAAGTCATAGAATGGAGGTGTGTGAAGTCACAATGTAGGTGTGTGAACTCATAGAATGGTGGTGTGTAATCTCATAGAATGGAAGTGTGTGAAGTCATAGAATGGAAGTGTGTGAAGTCATAGAATGGAGGTGTGTGAAGTCACAGAATGGACGGTATGAAGTCATAGAATGGAGGTGTGTGAAGTCACAAAATTGAGGTGTTTGAAGTCATATATTGGAGGTGTGTGAAATCAAAATGGATGTGTGAAGTCATAGACTGGAGGTGTGTGAAATCATAGAATGAGGGTGTGTGAGGTCATAGAATGGAGGTGTGTGAAGTCACAGAATTGAGGTGTGTGAAGTCATAGAATGGAGGTGTGTGAAGTCATAGAATGGAAGTGTGTGAAGTCACAGATTGGAGCTGTGTGAAGTCACAGAATCGAGGTGTGAGAAGTCACAGAATGGAGGTGTGTGAACTCAGAATGGAGGTGTGTGAAGTCACAGAATGGAGGTGTGTGAAGTCATAGAATGGAAGTGTGTGAAGTCATAAAATGGAGGTGTGTGAAGTCAGAATGGAGGTGTGTGAAGTCACCGAATGGAGTTGTGTGAACTCAGAATGGAGGTGTGTGAAGTCACAGAATGGAGGTTTGTGAAGTCATAGAATGGAGGTGTGTGAAGTCAAAGAATGGATGTTTCTGAAGTAAGAATGAAGGTGTGTGAAGTCATAGAATGGAGGTATGTGAACTCATAGAATGGGGGTGTGTGAAGTCACAGAATGGAGGTGTGTGAAGTCAGAATGGAGGTGTGTAGTCATCGATTGGAGGTGGGTGAAGTCATAGAAAGGACGTGCGGGAAGTCATAGAATGGAGGTTTGTGAAGTCAGAATGGAGGTGTGTGAAGTCACAGAATTGAGGTGTGTGAACACAGAAGGGAGGTGTGTGAAGTCAAAGAGTGGAGGTGTTTGAAGTCACAGAATGGAGGAGTGTGAAGTCATAGAGTGTATGTGAGTGAAATTACAGATTCGAGGTCTGTGAAGTCATAGAATGGAGGTGTGTGATGTCAGAATGGAGGTGTGCGAAGTCATAGAATAGAGGTGTGTGAAGTCAGAATGGAGGTGTGTGAAGTCATAGATGGAGGTGTGTGAAGTCATAGTTTGGTGGTGTGTGAAATCATAGAATAGAGTTTTGTGTAGGCACAGAATGGAGCTGTGTGAATTCAGAATGGAGGTGTGTGAAGTCATAGAATGGAGGTGTGTGAAGTCAGATGGAGATGTGTGAACTCATAGAATGGAGTTGTGAGACGTCACAATGGAAGTGTGTGAAGTCATAGAATGGAGGTGTGTGAAGTCACAGAATGGAGGTGTGTGAAGTCATAGAATGGAGGTGTGTGAAGATATAGAATGGATGTTTGTAAAGTAAAAATGAAGGTGTGTGAAGTCATAGAATGGAGATGTGTGAAGTCAGAATGGAGGTGTGTGAAGTCACAGAATGGAGATGTGTCAAGTCAGAATTTACGTGTGTGAAGTCAAGGAATGGAGATGTGTAAAGACATAGAATGGAGGTGTGTGAAGTCATAGAATGGAGGTGTGTGAAGTCAAACAATGGAGGTGTTTGAAGTCATAGAATGGAGGAGTGTGAAGTCATAGAATGTATGTTTGTGAAGTAAGAATGAAGGTGTGTGAAGGCATAGAATGGAGGTGTGTGAAGTCACAGAATGCAGGTGTGTGAAGGCATAGAATGGAGGTGTGTGAAGTCATAGAATGGAGGTGTGTGAAGTCATATAATGGAGGTGTGTGAAGTCACAGAATGGAGGTGTGTGAAGTCAGAATGGAGGTGTGAAGTCATAGAATGGAGTTGGGTGAGGTCATAGAAAGGAGGTGTGTGAAGTCATAGAATGGAGGAGTGTGTAGTCATAGAATGGAGGTGTGTGAAGTCAGAATGTAGGTGTGTAAACTCATAGAATGGTAGTGTGTGTAGTCACAATGGAGGTGTGTGAAGTCATAGAATGTTGGTGTGTGAAGTCACAGAATGGACGTGTGTGAAGTCATAGAATGGAAGTATGTGAAGTCATAGAATGGAGGTGTGTGAAGTCACAGAATGGACGGTATGAAGTCATAGAATGGAGGTGTGTGAAGTCACAGAATTGAGGTGTTTGAAGTCATATATTGGAGGTGTGGGAAATCAAAATGGATGTGTGAAGTCATAGAATGGAGGTGTGTGAAATCATAGAATAAGGGTGTGTGAGGTCATAGAATGGAGGTGTGTGAAGTCACAGAATGGAGGTGTGGGAAGTCACAGATTGCAGGAGTGTGAAGTCACAGAATGGAGGTGTGTGAACCCAGAATAGAGGTGTGTAAAGTCACAGACTGGAGGTGTGTGAAGTCATAGAATGGAAGTGTGTGAAGTCATAGAATGGAGGTGTGTGAAGTCACAGAATGGACGGTATGAAGTCATAGAATGGAGGTGTGTGAAGTCACAAAATTGAGGTGTTTGAAGTCATATATTGGAGGTGTGTGAAATCAAAATGGATGTGTGAAGTCATAGACTGGGGGTGTGTGAAATCATAGAATGAGGGTGTGTGAGGTCATAGAATGGAGGTGTGTGAAGTCACAGAATTGAGGTGTGTGAAGTCATAGAATGGAGGTGTGTGAAGTCATAGAATGGAGGTGTGTGAAGTCATGGAATGGACGTGTGTGAAGTTATAGAATGGATGTTTGTAAAGTAAAAATGAAGGTGTGTGAAGTCATAGAATGGAGATGTGTGAAGTCAGAATGGAGGTGTGTGAAGTCACAGAATGGAGATGTGTCAACTCAGAATTTAGGTGTGTGAAGTCAAAGAATGGAGGTGTGTGAAGACATAGAATGGAGGTGTGTGAAGTCATAGAATGGAGGAGTGTGAAGTCAGAATGGAGGTGTGTGAGGTCACAGAATTGAGGTGTGTGAACACAGAATGGAGGTGTGTAAAGTCAAAGAATGGAGGTGTTTGAAGTCATAGAATGGAGGAGTGTGAAGTCATAGAATGTATGTTTGTGAAGTAAGAATGAAGGTGTGTGAAGGCATAGAATGGAGGTGTGTGAAGTCACAGAATGGAGGTGTGTGAAGGCATAGAATGGAGGTGTGTGAGGTCATAGAATGGAGGTGTGTGAAGTCATATAATGGAGGTGTGTGAAGTCACAGAATGGAGGTGTGTGAAGTCAGAATGGAGGTGTGAAGTCACAGAATGGAGTTGGGTGAAGTTATAGAAAGAGGTGTGTGAAGTCATAGAATGGATGTGTGTGCAGTCATAGAATGGAGGTGTGTGAAATCACAGAATGGAGGTGTGTTAAGTCAAAATTGTGGAGTGTTAAGTCACAAATGGAGGTGTGAAGTCAGAATTTAGCTGTGTGAAATCATAGAGTGGAGGTTTTTGAAATCAGAATGGAGGTGTGTGAACTCATAGAATGGAGGTGTGTGAAGTCACAATGGAGGTGTGTGAAGTCATAGAATGGAGGTGTGTGAAGTCAGATTGGAGGTGTGTGAAATCACAGAATGGAGGTTTGTCAACTCAGAAATGAGGTGTGTGAAGTCATAGAATGGAGGTGTGTGAAGTCATAGAATGGAGGTGTGTGAAGTCATAGAATGGAGGTGTGTGAAGTCACAGAATGGAGGTGTTTGAAGTCATAGAATGGAGGTGTGTGAAGTCATAGAATGGAGGTGTGTGAAGTCACAGAATGGAGGGGTGTGAAGTCACAGATTGGAGGTGTGTGAACCCAGAATGCAGGTGTGTGAAGTCACAGAATGGAGGTGTATGAAGTCATAGAATGGAGGTGTGTGAAGTCACAGAATGGATGTGTGTTAAGTCAAAGAATGGAGCTGTGTGAAGTCACAGAATGGAGGTGTGTGAAGTCACAGAATGGAGGTGTGTGAAGTCACAGAATGGAGGTGTGTGAAGTCACAGAAAGGAAGTGTGTGAAGTCATAGAATGGAGGTGTGTGAAGTCAGAATGGAGGTGTGTGAAGTCACAGAATGGAGGTGTGTAACCTCAAAATGTAGGTGTGTGAGGTCACAGAACGGAGGTTTGTGAAGTCATAGAATGGAGGTGTGTGAAGTCATAGAATGGATGATTCTGAAGTAATAATGAAGGTGTGTGAAGTCATAGAATGGAGGTGTGTGAAGTCACAATGTAGGTGTGTGAACTCATAGAATGGTGGTGTGTAATCTCATAGAATGGAGGTGTGTGAAGTCATGGAATGGAGGTGTGTGAAGTCATAGAATGGAGGTGTGTGAAGTCACAATGTAGGTGTGTGAACTCATAGAATGGTGGTGTGTAATCTCATAGAATGGAAGTGTGTGAAGTCATAGAATGGAAGTGTGTGAAGTCATAGAATGGAGGTGTGTGAAGTCACAGAATGGACGGTATGAAGTCATAGAATGGAGGTGTGTGAAGTCACAAATTGAGGTGTTTGAAGTCATATATTGGAGGTGTGTGAAATCAAAATGGATGTGTGAAGTCATAGACTGGAGGTGTGTGAAATCATAGAATGAGGGTGTGTGAGGTCATAGAATGGAGGTGTGTGAAGTCACAGAATTGAGGTGTGTGAAGTCATAGAATGGAGGTGTGTGAAGTCATAGAATGGAAGTGTGTGAAGTCACAGATTGGAGCTGTGTGAAGTCACAGAATCGAGGTGTGAGAAGTCACAGAATGGAGGTGTGTGAACTCAGAATGGAGGTGTGTGAAGTCACAGAATGGAGGTGTGTGAAGTCATAGAATGGAAGTGTGTGAAGTCATAAAATGGAGGTGTGTGAAGTCAGAATGGAGGTGTGTGAAGTCACCGAATGGAGTTGTGTGAACTCAGAATGGAGGTGTGTGAAGTCACAGAATGGAGGTTTGTGAAGTCATAGAATGGAGGTGTGTGAAGTCAAAGAATGGATGTTTCTGAAGTAAGAATGAAGGTGTGTGAAGTCATAGAATGGAGGTATGTGAACTCATAGAATGGGGGTGTGTGAAGTCACACAGAATGGAGGTGTGTGAAGTCAGAATGGAGGTGTGTAGTCATCGATTGGAGGTGGGTGAAGTCATAGAAAGGACGTGCGGGAAGTCATAGAATGGAGGTTTGTGAAGTCAGAATGGAGGTGTGTGAAGTCACAGAATTGAGGTGTGTGAACACAGAAGGGAGGTGTGTGAAGTCAAAGAGTGGAGGTGTTTGAAGTCACAGAATGGAGGAGTGTGAAGTCATAGAGTGTATGTGAGTGAAATTACAGATTCGAGGTCTGTGAAGTCATAGAATGGAGGTGTGTGATGTCAGAATGGAGGTGTGCGAAGTCATAGAATAGAGGTGTGTGAAGTCAGAATGGAGGTGTGTGAAGTCATAGATGGAGGTGTGTGAAGTCATAGTTTGGTGGTGTGTGAAATCATAGAATAGAGTTTTGTGTAGGCACAGAATGGAGCTGTGTGAATTCAGAATGGAGGTGTGTGAAGTCATAGAATGGAGGTGTGTGAAGTCAGATGGAGATGTGTGAACTCATAGAATGGAGTTGTGAGACGTCACAATGGAAGTGTGTGAAGTCATAGAATGGAGGTGTGTGAAGTCACAGAATGGAGGTGTGTGAAGTCATAGAATGGAGGTGTGTGAAGATATAGAATGGATGTTTGTAAAGTAAAAATGAAGGTGTGTGAAGTCATAGAATGGAGATGTGTGAAGTCAGAATGGAGGTGTGTGAAGTCACAGAATGGAGATGTGTCAAGTCAGAATTTACGTGTGTGAAGTCAAGGA